>BQNB010040088.1:0-47637 GCA_026074375.1 Tanacetum coccineum
TTTCTTATTTCTTTTAGTAATAAACAGCAGGGACTGAAATTGCAATTAACCAAAACTTTCTTAATTCTTTAGTTATAAACAGCAGGGACCAAATTTGCAATTTCCTTAAACCCCTTTTATTCTTTTAAGTTATAAAACGGAGGGACTAATTGTGACACTTTCTAAAACCTAGTTTATAACTAAATTCGGCCAAAATAAAATGAAAAGAGGAAGAAACATGGGGGACTATTGTTGCATCATTTCCAAAACTTTCATTTAAACCTGCAACCCACCCCCTGTACATCCCCCGTACCCGCCAAAACCCAAACCACCCATTTCCCACGGTTTTCTGGCAATACCACTCTCCCAAGTACCCTTACAGCTCACCCCTCACCTTTTCCCACCTTACCCTGCCCCTACCAGAAAAGCATAGATTGTGGCATCACTGAGGCTAGCAGTACTATCATTATTACTAGCAGTACTAACATTAGTGCTAGCAGTATTAACTTGAACATTAGTAGTATTATCTTCATTGGAACTGCCAGGAGTTGATACAAAGGCCACATTTTGTGAACTTAAATTTGAGCTTGAGGTTACACTTCTTTTGACCTCTTATTCAACAATCTTAAAATTGTTGTAGAGATCATTAAAACTTATTGTGCCCAGATCTGGTTTATTTCTCTAGACCACAACATGCATGCTCCATTCAGAAGGAAGGATTCTTAAGAATTTAAAGTTTAAATCTTCTTGAGAGATGTTTTCACCTAAGATGGCCAACTAACTAACAATTTTCTGAAGCCTATTTGAAATGGAGTCAAGTGACTCTTGGCTTGAAGCACTAAAGTTCTCATACATCTGCTTCAAAAGTGTCCTTTGAGTTTTCTTAGTAGCTTCATTTCCACCAAATCTCGCTTGTATGGCTTCAAACAAAGTTTTGTCATCCTTGTATTGACTGAATGTCAATTGATGTTCATTGGGGAGTGCCATCAGCAACATGCTCCTTGCTTTAACATTAATTTTCTTTTGTGCCTTCTCTTCAGTGGTAACTGGTCCTGGTATAGTTAAAGTAGAGGAACCATCTGCATTTGTTATAGTTCTAGCTACTGGCTTGAAAGAATTTCCATACTCTATAACTTCCCATAGAGCATAATCCTGCACCTGAAAGTACTGTTCAATCCTTAGCTTCCACATCTCATAGTCACCCTGTTTCAGAATGGGCAACTTTGCAACAGAATTGTTTTGGGTAGTTTCAAGATCCATTTCTTTGATTGAATAAAGAGTTCTTCTAGTTTGTAACTTCTTGATCAAGGTTTCAGAACACAAGCTCTGATACCACTTGTTGATCCCCTTTCTCGATCGATTCCTTAGCTTGTAAGGGTTAAGTTACATTGGATAAATACAAAACAACTTATATTTGAAACTTTGTGAATACCAAAGAGTATGCGGAATCTACTCTTTAGTACTTAGAAGAATATATGTGAATATCAATGAAACAGTAAACTTGTATAAACAATGATATCACTAAAAAGCTCTAATATTATTAATCTTAATAATACGAGTACTCTGTGTAGTACTAGGGTTTACAACCTTAAAGCTATGAACTATATAAAATGAGATGTCTATGTGAATGAATTGTGTAAGGATCTTTTTTTTCTCTATGCCCTAGGACCTCCTTTTATACACCAAGGAGTCTTAGTAGGCTTACAATACTTTCCTAAGTATTTAGTCAAACATATTGAATACAATGACTAAGTATTTAATATTTTCCTAAACATGTAGTCAAATGTATTAAATATTTTCTCACAAATCTTCTCAATCAACATATAATCTCTTCAGTCAGCATTAACTTCAGTTGAAATCTTCTAATCAGCATATAATCTCTTCAATCAGCATTAACTTTGGTTGAGCAGCATCAATATTACTCTAACAGTAGTAACTAACACTAGCACTAGTAAGTTTTGTGCTAGCAGTACTAACTACTTGGAATATTTTCTTCAGTCTTCACCAGCAGTCTTAAGTCCTTCAGTAGTGTTGATTTAGTACTGGCAGTACTAACTTTGCTTTAGCAGTACTAACTGATTAGTACTGGCAGTTTCCAACACTTAGCATATTTCCATGTATCTTGAGCAGTACTAAATTATGATTGGCAGTACAAAGTATGAAGACTTTAATTCCCAACAATCATCCCCTAAACTTGATATTCATCTTGTTAATCATCAAGTTTCTTCATTAAAGGCTTCTTGATCCCAACAATCCTCCCTTAAACTTGATGCTCGTCTTCTGAATCTTTAAGTTTCTTGATAAGAAGCTTTATCTTCACTAGGAGATGTATATAAAACACTTCTTGAATGTGACTTGTCATTTTCATTGTCAAACTCTGGCTCCTGCTCCTCTTTTCATCATCAAATAGATCTTGGCAATTCAAAGAGCTGCTTTATAACCAAGTCTTTCTTGCTCTTGTTACCTTTTTGTCTTCAGGCTAGTTACCCACAATCTTCCAATTCTGTTTCTGGGTTGCCCTGCAAATAAGAAAATCAGACCTTCTTGGGAACCCAAGCTATTACAGACCTGGATCTGCCTCTTACATCAACATAGTCATATCTCTTCAAAGTGATTGATGCACTATATAGGTTTGATAGGTCTTCAAACCCAACATGTTGAGGCCAACATGTTGAGGCCTTAACTGCATTAACCCAATTCGTCCTAATATCATTAAAATGACTTTGTCTGGCAGTATTAAGTAAAATTGGGTCAGACCTAGTTAAGATTTTTCTTAAAACCATGTGTCTTTTTGGATTGGGGTGAGTAATTCTTGGAGAATTTTGATGGTTCACCCTTCTTGCATTATTCCACACTGGTTTTTCCTCCCTTTGACCATTTAGCTGTCTCTTTTGTTTACATGTATACTGGAGGTGATCAAAACTTCCACAGACATAGCAGGCTTTATTGTGCATCACAAAATCATTTCCTAGTTGTTGGGACTTTTGATTATTCCAGTTTCTTTAATTTCCCCTAGGTTTTTGTGACCTGTACATTTCAGCATACTTAACTGGTTTCCTAACTGGTTTTTCTTGTTGTTTAGATTTAACAAATTCTATCTTAGCAACAGTAGGAAAAACAATTTTCTTTTCTGATTTATCATCTGACACCAACTTCTCAACCAATGGGGCATCATTAGATTTCCTAACCTCATTAGAAATATCTTCACTAGCACTCTTACTAGTCTTAGGTCCATAGCCTTCAAACTCAGGCTCTTGGAACTCCTCTAGACCAGAATTGGACAAATCAATCTTTGGGGGAGAAAAGAATCCTGTATGGGGAGGTGGAACAACATTATAGCTTACAAACCCCACACCTTTTCTACTCTTATCAATTATTTGACTCCCTAATAATTGGTCTAGACTCTTAGAAGCATTTTCAAAATTTTCAATTTTAAGCTGATAGCTTTCCTTTTCTAGCTTAACCTTTTCTAACTCACTTTTAAGCCAACTGATATCTGAGTCTTTGAATGAGACATCTCTTTTTAGAACATCAATTTTATCACCAAAAATAACTTCATTCTTTCTGTAAAAGACAAGTTGCTCTTCTACAGATGCTAACCCTCTTTTATAATTAGCTAAATTGGACTCAGATTTGTTAAACTCTGTTCTTAAATCATCATATTGTTTTTTAAGAGTTTCATGGTTTTTCAGACAAGTTTTTGAACAAGTTTTTACATCAGAGTCTAAAAGAGCCATAGGAGCCATCTCTTCCTTGTGGGTAAAGGATTCTTCTAGATCAAAGTTTCATAACACAAGCTCTGATACCACTTGTTGATCCTTTTTTACAGATCTTAGATTAGCTTGTTAAAGCTTAAGTTGCCTTAGATAAATCTGAAACAACTATGATAGAAACCCTGAGTAATATATAAAGATTATGCGGAAACTAATCTTTATACACCAGAAGAAACAATGTAACAGTTAACACAAGAACTTTCACAAAACTTTCTATATATTGAATGATTCACAAACAACTATATGTTTTGCCTAATAACTATGACTTTTCTATCTTGGATTCGTATTTCTAACTATGCCCTAAGGGTTCCTTTTATGCACTAAAGAAACCCTAATGGGCTTACAAAACACAAAACGCGTTAAGTGATCATGCATATCTATTCCTAATATAACTTATGCATATCATTTAAGTAGTACTAACTATATATGACTAACATTACTAAAATATACAACTAGCAGTACTAACTATAACTGGCAGTACTAACAATGTACTGGCAGTACTAACTAACTATCAGTAGTACTAAGTGTAGAAGCTCTAAATCCCAACACAACATGATGCAGAGATTCAGGGGAGGTATGAGCATGATATAGAGTTTTACTTTGATTTTGATGCAGCTAAGGAAGTTTCTACTGCTGAGAAAGATGTTAGTATTGCTGAGCCAGTTTCTACTGCTGGTGCAGTAGTTACTACTGCTAGTGTTGCTGTTACTACTTCCAGTCCTACAAGAAATATTAGAGTTCCTACTGCTGATGACATTACTATGGCTAAGACACTGGTGTATATCAGGAAGAGTGTAGTCAAAGACAAAGGTAAAGGTAAAATGGCTGAATCTAAAACTGTACATACCAAGACAAACTTGCAGCAAGAACAAGAAAGACTTGATTTTGAAGCAGCTGTGAGATTGCAAGCTGAAATTAAGGAAGAAGAGAGGCAGAGGATTGCCAAGGTACATGAAGCATCTAGCTCTTTTAATGTTGAAGAATGGGAAGACATACAAGCTAGAATTGAAGCTGATGAAGAGTTAGCACAAAGGTTCCAAGCAGAGGAAAGAGAAAAGTACAGTGAAGCTGAACAAGCAAGAATGCTTACAGAGCTTATCAATCAGAGAAAGAGGTATTTTGCTACAAAAAGAGCTGAAGAAAGGAGGAACAAGCCACCCACACAGGCTCAACAGATGACCTATATGTATAATTATATCAAGCACATGGGAGGTTATACACTGCAGCAGTTGAGAGGTTATTCCTTTGATGAGATCAAGACTTTGTTTGAAACAACAATGAGGAAGGTAAACATTTTTGTTCCAATAGAGAGTGAATTTGACAGAGCAGTTCCTGAGTTAGCAGCTGGAAGTTCAAAAAGGGCTGCAGAAGAAGAACTTGATCAAGAAAGTTCTAAGAGGCAAAAGACTGGTAAAAGCTCAGAACTAGCTGAAGAACCAACAGATAAAGAAGCTGATGAAATGTCACAAGAAGAGCTACAACAAATGATGATAATAGTTCCAGAGCAAAGGATGAATGTTGAAGCCTTACAAACTAAATATCCAATAATTGACTGGGAGATTTACACTGAAGGCACTAGGAAGTAATGGAAGATCATCAGAGTTGGAAATCATATTGAGGTACATCACTTGTTTGATGATATGATGAAAGCCTTTGACAGGGATGACTTAGTGATGTTGTGGAGTCTGGTTAAAGAGAAGTTCAATTCAACAGACCCAATAGATGATAAAGAAAGAGAGATATGGGTTGAGTTGAAGAGATTATTTGAACCAAATACAGATGATGAGTTATGAAAGCTTCAAAAGCATATTCATGATTTAACTTGGAAGCTATATGATTCATGTGGAGTGCATCATGTGTCTACAGAGAAGGGAATATACATCTACATGCTGGTAGAGAAGGAGTATCCATTATCAAGAGGAACTCTTACATTGATGTTAGTTGCAAAGCTCTTGGTGGATCAAGATAATGGGATGTCCAGAGAACTTCTTAGGAAGATATTCATGCATGCTAAAAGACCAAGAAGATGAAGTGTTTGGAAGAATCCTCTCAGAGAACAAGGTTTAATTCAAGAAACTTGATGATTTGGAGATAAATCACAAGTTTAGGGGAGGATTATTGGGAATTAAAAGTCTTCATACTTAATACTGCCAGGCCAAGAGTTAGTACTGCTCAAGTTACAACTGCCAGTACTAACTAGTTAGTACTGCTAGAGTAAGTTAGTAGTGCTAGTACTAATTTAAGACTACTGAAGGACTTAAGACTGTTGGATAAAGATTAAGACTGCTAAAGTGATAAAGACGTGTCAAAATATTTGTATTAACTTATTCAGTGTATATCTTATATAGTTTAAAATAATCCATAAGAAATAATCTTTGAACACATAATTAGTTCTCGGGAAAACATTGCAACGAATACAATGTATAACAATCTCTTTTCTTTCATGCATTAACCTCATGACACCGAACGTTAACAATCACATATCTTTTCATATGCCAATTTACCCTAAAATAAGGTATTATTGTCATATACCTACTACTTCTAAATACAAAACGTCTGTTTGACAGGGTGTTCACAAGGATTCATACCCCGGACGGGGTTGTCAAACCTAATAGATCTATTTAATGCATTAGCGTTCACCTCGCAAGGCAATTAACGATTCATGAAATAAGGGACTTCGACAATAGCTACTTATGCGGAGATAATCTCGTAATCGGGTCTAGCATACCATAAAATCATATGTGTTCGATTTTATAAAACAAACATGTATCTCCCTCGCGAGTTTATAAAACATTCAAAGTATTTAATAGTGAGGCTATGAACTCACCTTAAGCAAAAGATCCAATTCAATCAAATCAACAAGCGCAATTAGCTTCACGTCTTAACCGCGACCTATATAATACATATATAGCAGCACGTGACTAAAAGTATAATAACTCATATAATGCATACTTGCATCTATATATATATCACTATTACCTATATACAATCATATACTACAATCTCCAAGTGCGACGCAAAACAATTCTCTTTGACGCACTAACAATATCACAACATTTTCCACAAAGTTTCTATTCTAGAAAGTTACCGAAAGTAAGGATAATATAATCTGAACTTCATATTTCGTCATCAATCAACTAACATTACAAACCCATTGCTCATTACAAATCATATTCAAAAGTTTACGCAAGTTTGACTTTCAAAAGTCAAACTTCATAGTTGACTTTTACACCAAAAATAACCAAACTTGACTCGTCCGTCAAACGTTCGTCATTAAAAGTTACGTGACGATCCACCTAGCGGAACATAGCTAAAGGTGAACACTTTCACTTCTCATTATCAAAAATAACTTTCAAAAATTTCTCGACTCGTTACGAGGCGGTCAAACTTTCTGGTCAAACTTGGTCAACACAAAACCCATTAAAACGACACTTTTAACATAAATTGACTATTAAATCATGCTCAACTAGCCTATGTGATTATACTAGAACCATCAAACTTTGATTAATAACCAAATATACTTTCAATAATTTCTGCACTTGAATCTTATAGCAATAACCATAATACACGCAATATAATCAAATTAATCACATAAGAACATAAATAGAAAGCTCACAATGCTATAACAAAAACCAACTGTGGTTTCCCTTGGTGGTTTGAAATCGAACGAAACCCCAAAACACCAAAACAAAACCTTTTTCAACACAACCAATTACTCAAAACACTAATCTAGCAATTATAAACACCCCTTTATACTCGAAATCTTCAAGAACGAACCAAAAATCTAACTTCTTCAAAACTTAATGCATGTGGGATTTTAATAGTGGGATTTGTAGGCCTCGATACAAGGATCAATAATATGTAAATAGATTTTATTGCATGTTGGAAATCAACCAAAAAATGATGGTGGTTTGTTTGGCCGGTTGTACAAAAGAGAGGAGGAGGAAGAAGAAAATTTTTGGTAAAGAGTTATTATGTGTGTGTATGACTTCCTTTTATAGGAAAAGAGTTTGAGGTTTTAACACTTTTAGTCCCTCCAACCTTTAAGTCCTTCAAAACTAGGACAAATCGTTTCTTTTATTAATAAAATCGGCCAACAACTCGAGTCACATTACTTTTGTAAATATTTTTAATCCGTCCCACTAATTTTTACTTTTAAACGTTAAATCACGTAAAACGCAACCTTAAAACACGGTTTTTACAAAAACTCGGGGAAACGCCGTAAAATACAAAAATAACATGATCACGCTTTCAGAGCGACAACATAATTTTTTCTGACTTTCTCTGACGCTAAAAACAAATAGAAACTCAATCACGGCTTGATATTACCCAATAAATGGAAATTTTCATCAAACCTTATATAGCATAAACGACTATAATTAATTACGTAGCAAAACAAATTATCATAGCTAGGGATAAACGTTGACCTGAAACTCGGATTGTTACATTCTCCCCTCCTTTAAGGAGCGCCGTCCCGATGCTCAGCTTGACTTATCTGCTCCTTCTCACTTCGTCCTTACTTGTAAAGAGATAAGGGTACTTTTTCTTAATCTGATCCTCACGCTCCCAAGTAAATTCTGGACCTCTTTGCGAATTCGAACGAACTTTAACGATAGGTATCCGACTTTGCTTAAGTCGCTTGACCTCTCGATCAATAATTTCCACTGGCTCTTCGATCATATGCAACTTATCATCAAGTTTAATCTTATCCATCAAAATGACAATGTCGCCTTCCGCTAGACATTTTTTAAGATTCGAAACATGAAAAGTAATATGAATCCCTTTCAATTCCTCCGGTAACTCCAACGTATAAGCTACAGGACCAACTCTAGCTAGAATCTTGAATGGCCCAATGTAACGTGGACTTAACTTTCCGCGCTTTCCAAAACGCACAGCGCCCTTCCACGGCTATACCTTGAGCAGTACCATATCACTGACTTTAAATTCCAACGGCTTAGATCTTTTATCCGCGTAGCTTTTCTGAACGATCTTCTCGGTCGTTTCACGAATCAATTCTGGACCAGTGAGTTGGCTATCTCTAACCTCACTCCAGCATACAGGTGATTTACAATTCTGTCCGTACAAAGCCTCATATTGTGCAGCCTTAATACTTGCGTGATAACTATTGTTATATGAGAACTCGACCAATGGAAGATGGCGATCCCAACTACTTCCAAAGTCGATCACACAGGCACGCAACATATCTTCAAGCGTTTGTATAGTCCTTTCGCTTTGACCATCTGTTTAAGGGTGGTAAGCGATACTCATGTCCAAATTCATCCCTAACGCTTCATAAAGCAATTTCCAGAATCTAGACGTAAAATGGCTATCTCGATCCGAAATGATCGAAATTGGAGCACCATGCCTACACACAACTTCCTTCAAGTAAAGTTGCGTGAGCTTCTCCATACTATCCATTTTCTTCATCGGTAGGAAATGAGCTGATTTGGTCAGTCGATCGACAATGACCCAAATTGTATCATACTCACTCGGCGTTCTAGGCAGTCCAGAGATGAAATCCATAGTAATCCTTTCCCATTTCCAAACTGGAATCTCAGGTTGTTGCAGCAATCCATACGGTTTCTGATGCTCAACTTTAACCTTCACACAAGTCAAACACTTGCTAACATACGGGGCAATACCAGCTTTCATATTCGGCCACCAATACAACAACTTCGAATCTTGATACATCTTGTCTGATCCCGGATGGATAAAATACTTAGACTTATACGACTCATGCATAACCAAATCCCTCAATCCACCAACTCGCGGCAACCAAACACGATTTCCAAAACAACGTGTTCCATCGGGACGAAACTTGAATATTTGCTTAATCAGTCTCTCCAAATTCTCTTCCTTCACATTCTTTTTCTTTAGCGCTTCCTTTTGAGCTTCAAGGATTTGCTTTGGTAGATCATTGTAAACAGTCATCATAAAAGCTCGAACACGCAATGTCTTAATCCTTTCCTTTCGACTTAAGGCGTCAGCTACAACATTCGCTTTTCCAGGATGATACTGAATTTCACAATCATAATCACTTAGCAACTCGATCCATCTTCGTTGTCTTAATTTTAGCTCTTTCTGGTTCAAAATATATTGTAGGCTCTTGTGATTGGTGAAAACCACACACTTTGTTCCATACAAATAATGTCTTCATAACCTAAGAGCAAAAACGACAGCTCCTAATTCCAAAATCGTAAGTAGTGTAATTCTCTTCATGGACCTTTAATTGTCGAGAAGCATACGCTATCACCTTTTCCCTTTGCATCAACACGGCTCCATAACCCTTAAGTGACGCATCGCAATAAATCATGAAATCTTCCGTTCCTTCAGGCAACGCTAAGATCGGTGCACTACACAACTTTTGCTTCAGTGTCTAAAAAGCTTCCTCTTCTTCTTTTCCCCACTCGTATTTCTTATCTTTCTGAGTCAACTTAGTGAGTGGCTTTGAAATCAAAGAAAAACCTTCAATAAACCTCCGATAGTAACTAGTTAATCCAAGAAATTGCCTCACCTCCGTTGGCGTCGTTGGTGCAGCCCAATTCTTAATGGTCTCGATCTTGGCAGGATCAACATGAACACCATTACGATCAATCACATGACCAAGAAATTGTACCGAGTCTAGCCAAAAATCACACTTTAAAAACTTGGCGTACAATCTCTCATTCTTAAGCAGCTCCAAAATAATCTTCAAATGCTTTCCATGCTCTTCTTCGTCCTTGAAATAAACCAAAATATCATCGATGAACACTATAAAGAACTTATCAAGATATGGCTTGCATACTCGGTTCATCAAGTCCATAAACACAGCAAGCGCATTAGTCAATCCAAACGGCATCAATTGAAACTCATAGTGACCATACCGAGTTCTAAATGCAGTAATTGAAATGTCCTCATCTTTAATGCGTAATTGGTGATATCCTGATCGCAGATCGATCTTAGAATACACGCTCGAACCTTGTAGTTGATCAAATAAATCGTCGATTCTTGGGAGAGGATAACGATTCTTGACAGTCAACTTTTTCAACTCGTGGTAATCTATACACATTCGAAAAGATCCATCTTTATTTTTCACAAACAACACTGGTGCTCCCCACGGTGATGAACTCGGACGAATAAATCCTTTCTCCAGCAGCTCTTGCAGTTGTACTGACAACTCTCTCATCTCAGACGGTGTCAATCTATACGGCGCACGTGCAACAGGTGCAGCCCCCGGTACTAGATCAATTCGAAACTCTACTTGCCTTGACAGTGGTAGTCCTGGAAATTCATCAGGAAACACCTCAGGAAAGTCACGAATTACAGGCACGTCTTCCAATCGTTTATCCTTCGATTTCTTCTCAGTCACATGTGCCAAAAACAAATGACAACCTCGCTCGATATACTTACGGGATTAAATACAAGATATGACATTTAGTCGAGACATACCTTTGTCACTTTCGACTGTCAACGTCTTGTTTCCATAGGGTATATGAACAACCTTCTCACCACAAATGATAACGGCATCGCGCTTGACAAGCCAATCCATACCGATTATGACATCAAACGTACCAAGCTCAATCGGCATAAGATAGATTTCAAAAAGATGGTTTACTAAGTTCAAAGTGAAACCTTTCAAAACAGTGTTCGTACTAACTACCCTTCCATCGGCTAATTCTACCTCATAACTAGCGTTTATTTCAACCGGTTCGATATTAAGCATGGAACTAAATCTAGCATCCACAAAACTCCTATCAGAACCCGAATCGAATAAAACAGAAGCATAGCGGTTATTGAGCAGAAACATACCAGTAACCACATTCAGACCCTGCGGCTCAGCATCCTTAATAGCATAAGCTCGGCCACTAACTTCTTCAGTTTCCTCTTTCTTGACTTTCTTTGGGCATCGATTCCTCGTATGACCTTGCTCCCCACAATCATAGCAAGTCTAAACAGGCTGAGCGTTAGCACCCGTGGCAACACTCTTTTCCTTGCAATACCTCGACTTGTGTCCAACCTTTCCACACTTGTAGCACTTGATCATACATGGACCATCATGGCGAGTAAAGCAACGTTCACACACCGGAAGTGATCCAGAAGACACCTTTTTCTCAGTTGGAGCAGTAGTCATAGCTCGCGCGTTCCCTTACTTTTGGTTATTCTGCGAAGATTGGCGTGAGTTATCCTTTTGGTTGCTCTTACCACTACTATCCCCACTTTGAAAGTTCTCCTACTTTCGCTTCTTTCCTTCCAGAATCCTTTCATCCCTAGCTTGCGATTTTTGTTCCGTCAACTTATGGGCCATACGCACAGCTTTGTTCAGGTTGGCAGGTCTAGAAGAAGTGACCTCACCCTTGATGTTATCAGTCAATCCTTGGATGTAAGTATCAACTTTCACACTTTCTGGCTCAACCATCCTTGGACACATCAAAGCTAACTCATTAAATCTCTGAGTATAAGAAACAATGTTATACTCCTTGACCTTCAGGTTCCATAATTCGTACTCTATTCTTTGAATTTCTTCTATTGGACAAAACTCTGCAGTCATCAACTGTTTCATTTTAGTCTAAGGCATTTGGTTCACAGTCTCCAAACCCATGGTTGTAATCTTAGAATTCCACCAAGTCAAAGCATGTCCTTGTAGTATAGCAGCAGCAAATTTCACCTTCTCGCCCTTTGCACATTCATTGATTCCAAAAATACTCTTGGTTTTCTCAAACCATCTTCGTAACTCAACAGCTCCTTCAGTACCGCAAAAAATAGTAGGATTGCACTTCATAAATCTAGCAAAAGTGCACTCACGAACAACAGGTGCGGCATCTTAACCCCTAACTGGTCCATATCATCTAGCATCATTCCCAGCATTCGCATGTCTTGCCCGCTCAGCAGCGATAGCAGCATCGACACTTTCCTTGATCATTCGATGAACAACAGCTTAAGTCAAAGGTGTAGACTTTGGAGGCATGATTTTGTCATGTCACGTAGAAAACAACTTGATAAGCATTCATAACATGATATACTCATAACACGATATAATGACAAATCAATCACGATCACAGTCACATAACATCAAGTAGTAGTCAAAAGATAGTCATTCATTATTCATCACAAAAGAGTTAATACATAGTTGCATTGTTTCATGAAATGATACAAATCGTTACAACCAATAGCATTAATTCTACTAACTGAGGATTTAGTTTAGTGATTACACAATATAGATACTACTAATGAATCTAAACTACTAAGCATCATGAGGAGATTCTCGTGGCTCAGATGATGGACTCTTCTTTCCAACATAATCAGATGCAGACTCGATGCTATCGGTTCTTGGTCTTTCTTCAAACACAATTAGAACATCGATAGCCTCATTCGGTCTTTCTTCAAACACAAATCTCCTATGAATCATCTCTTGATAGAACTCGTGAGCTCGAACTCTAGTTCAATAGAGATCTCTCTTGACTCGTTCGTTCTGCATACGAAGAAGTGTGTTGCTAGACCTTGCTTCTTCTAGTTCCTTCTTTAGCTTCTCACAATTAGCTTTCTCTTTAGTATTACCGAGCTTTTTAACCAGATTTTCCATTGCATCCGTTCTTTGTTCCACACTAGAACGCACTTCATTACCCAAATCCAAAACCAGCTTACCATAATACCCGTCCTTTGCTTTTCCCTTCTTCTCGACCAATGCATGCGTCGTCTCGCGACCACACAGTCGTCTAGAAAGAGAAACCATCTGACCAAAAATAGAGTTAATGTCCCTCCTCATGAGACCAGGCAACAGACTATCAATGTCCTCTCTAAGAAAAGGGGCAGTAGACGACTCACCTACCTCATGAACACTAGCAGGAACAATCTCATCCTCGGACTCACCCGTGTCCTCAAACTTAATCACATCCTCAGGCTCTGAATCAGAAGCAGGCGGTGGAGGGTTAAGAGGGTCTACCTTTTCATAAGGATATGTCTACTCTGACTCATTCTCATATTCCTTAATGTCTATTTCCATATTGTCTTCTTCTTCTTGAGGTTCTTCTTTTTCCCTCAAATTCTTCCTCTGCTGGTCCTCGTCTTCATCTACTAAGACAGGCTCGGGAATAACAGGAACATCATCATGTTGATTCGACTCAACAACGAGTACATCATCCACATGATCGGGAGGAATTATGTTCACCATGATAATCTAGAAATATCATATATCACTTATTCAATAGCGTTCCAATAAGAATACTATTATCCAAAATAACAGTTAACATAAATGCGCCACAAACAAAAATTCACAATTCGTGACACTCTCGTTCAGTATATCTTAAATATACTCCAAACATATATAATAATAATTATTATATAATCACATAACATTCTATGCATACAACATATGCATAAATGTACCAATACATAACAATTTATGCATAGAACACATGCATAAATGTACCAATACATAACAATTTATGCATACAACACATGCATAAATATATCTTTCCTTTCTATATGTAACCAATGGCAACGAGGAGTCTTGGCGTGCGTGTAGAAGTGTTTTAGTTTAGGTTTTCAAAAGACTCGGCCTAGTTCTCTATAACCTTAGGCTCTTGATACCACTCTGTAACACCCCCAATATTGGATTGCGCAGCGAAAATAGCAATTAGGTGTTACTCGATAGCACAATGCACCAAGACAATAGAAAACGATCCAAATGAGATATTTTACAAACATGTGTTCCATTATTAATCAGAGAAAAACGCGTTCAGGTCCCCACAGGATCGTAACCGCAACCGTTACAACATTTGAAAAACAATTGTTTCAAATAAAAGACATTGTTTTAAAGCACATTAAGGCATTATTTTTGAAAGACAAGGAACACACAAGTAATTTTTCACCAAAATCATCACACGCATGATACCTCTACGCCATCGTTGCCTTCATCCTTGGTTACCTGGGATAAAACATGTTTAAAATGTCAACAAAATTGTTGAGTGAAATTCATAGAGTTTAAAATAACCCATAAGAAATAATCTTTGAACACATAATTAGTTCTTGGGAAAACATTACAATGAATACAATGTATAACAATCTCTTTTCTTTCACGCATTAAGCTCATGACACCGAACGTTAACAAGCACATATCTTTTCATATGCCAATTTGCCACAAAACAAGGTATTATTATCATATACCTACTACTTCTAAATACAAAATGTCCGTTTGACAGGGTGTTCACAAGGATTCATACCCCGGACGGGGTTGTCAAAACAAATAGATCTATTTAATGCATTAGCGTTCACCTCGCAAGGCAATTAACAGTTCATGAAATAAGGGACTTCAACAATAGCTACTTATGCGGAAACAATCTCGTAATCGGGTCCAGCATACCATAAAATCATGTGTTCGATTTTATAAAACAAACATGTATCCCTCTTGCGGGTTTATAAAACATTCAAAGCATTTAAAAGCGAGGCTATGAACTCACCTTAAGCAAAAGATCCAATTCAATAAAATCAACAAGCGCAATTAGCTTTACGTCTTAACCGCGACCTATATAATACATATATAGCGGCACATGACTAAAAGTATAAACTTGGAAAAATAAGATTAATGGAACTTGATGATTAGTATATTTAGTAAGTTGGATCAAATCTACTCTAACAGTCACAGTTAACAAAAGCCACAATCCTTTAATGAAAAAACAGTTCACGGAAACAAGGCTCTATGTAAATTCAATAATCCCGATTTATTACCCCACCAATATTAACCCGCTCGAAGTGGATGAAAACCATAACCTTGTGAGATGATTTTGATGATGTAATTGACTTTCTTAAAAATAAATTATGCATAGCATCATTGGGTTATGATAGAGGTAAAACATAATATTTTAAGAGAAGAGAAAGTCGAAATCAAAAATCTGTCTAGAAAGGCAAAAGGAGATCCTTCGGTAAGCTCAATAATCAACTTCTCCGGAAACAAACTCGCGTACCAGGAAGTCCAGCATACCATCAATAACTCTTCATCTATCTTTCGACTCACTCTATATACAACACACATAGTACCCCCTCTTTATACGGTATCATAAAACATTCACGACCAGCAATTATACTAACAGCGGCTATGAGACCTACAACCTTAAGATCACTATAAAGATCCACTTACAATCAAAAAATCAAACACAGCGCAACTTAGCTTTACAGTCTTAACCTTGCATAGACTCTATACAATACATATAATCGGCCTCTGAGGACTGAACAATACATAATACTCACATATAATGATGGCTATATACACGCTATAATACTACTATATATATATAATAAACTAAATATATTTTATACTATATAAACATAGACATATTAACACACAAATATATCAAACAAACAATACATATGCAGTATAGGAATAAGGATCAAAGTGAACCAGAAAAAGAATATACATGAGAAGAATAACGAAGGATCTTTCTACCACACAATTTAAATAAAGAGAATATTTTAAGGAGAGAATCTCATACCTCTGTTTGATAGTGCAATCTGAAATGTGTGAGCTGTAGATTTCCTTCTACTATCATATCTCATTTCATATAGTTTCTTTTCTCTTATTTTGACTCCTTACACTCTTAATACAAGGTATATATTGATATATAATCATTACGGATATAATATTATCAACTAATTATGACTTTATATTATTATTATGTACACTCATCTAAACACTCACTAGCAATAATATATTAATGTAGTATCATTATATATGACTTATTTATTACACATAAGACTCCTTAGTATTATAGTATACCTGTTAGTACCAACAGTACATATATATACATCGTATAACATAATGTATAATTATAATACATGGATAACAACACCGTATAGAGTATTGACGATAACAACACATGTATGAGCAATAATACTCGATACAAATATACCTATAGCGATATGTATGCTTATATATATATATACTATTATATACATGTATGTAATATCTATATATACATGTATGTAAGATATATATATATATATATATATATATATACATGTATGTATATACATGTATGTATATACATGTATGTATATACATGTATGTATATACATGTATGTATATACATGTATGTATATATATATATATATATATATATATATATATATATATATATATATATGTATATATATCTATATATATATATATCTATATATATATCTATATATATCATTATTACGTATATACAATCATATACTATAATCTCCAAGTGCGACGCAAAACAATTCTCTTTGACGCACTAACAATATCACAACATTTTCCACAAAGTTTCTATTTTTAGAAAGTTGCCGAAAGTAAGGATAATATAATCCGAACTTCATATTTTGCCATCAATTAACTAACATTACAAACCCATTGCTCATTACAAACCATATTTAAAAGTTTACGCAAGTTTGACTTTCAAAAGTCAAACTTCGTAGTTGACTTTTACACAAAAAATAACCAAACTTGACTCGGCTGTAAAACGTTCGTTATTAAGAGTTACATGACGATCCACCTAGCGAAACGTAGCTAAAGGCGAACACTATCATTTTTTCATTATCAAAAATAACTTTCAAAAAATTCTCGACTCGCTACAAGGTGGTCAAACTTTCTGGTCAAACTTGGTCAACACAAAACCTATTAAAACGACACTTTGACATAAACCGACTATCAAATCTTGCACAACTAGCCTATGTTATTATACTAGAACCATCAAACTTTGATTAATAACCAAATATACTTTCAATAATGTCCTCACTTGAATTTTATAGCAATAACCATAATACACGCAATATAATCAAAATAATCACATAAGAACATAAATAGAAAGCTCGCAATGCTATAACAAAAACCAACTATGGTTCCCCTTGGTGGTTTGAAATCGGACAAAACCCAAAACAAAACCTTTTTCAACACAACCAATTGCTCAAAACACTAATCTAGCAATTATAAACACCCCCTTATACTTGAAATCTTTAAGAACAAACCAAAAATTTAACTTCTTTAAAACTTAATGCATGTGAGATTTTAATAGTAGGATTTGTAGGCCTTGATACAAGGATCAATAATATGTAAATAGATTTTATTGCATGTCGGAACTCAACCGAAAAATGGTGGTGGTTTGTTTGGCCGGTCGTACAAAAGAGAGGAGGAGGAGGAAGAAATTTTTTGGTAAAGAGTTATTATGTGTGTGTATGATTTCCTTTTATAGGAAAAGAGTTTGAGGTTTTAACACTTTTAGTCCCTCCAACCTTTAAGTCCTTCAAAACTAGTACAAAGCGTTTCTTTTATTAATAAAATCGGCCAACAACTCGAGTCACATTACTTTTGTAAATATTTTTAATCCGTCCCACTAATTTTTAATTTAAAACGTTACATCACGTAAAACGCGACCTTTAAACACGGTTTTTACAAAAACTCGGGGAAACATCGTAAAATACAAAAGTAACATGATCACGCTCTCGGAGCGACAACATAAATTTTTTTTACTTTCTTAGACGCTAAAAACAAATAGAAACTCAATCACGGCTTGAAATTACCCAATAAATAGAAATTTTCATCAAACCTTATATAGCATAAACGACTATAATCACTTACGCAGCAAAAATAATTATCATAGCTCGGGATAAACGTTGACCTGAAACTCGAGTTGTTACACTAGCTTCTTTGCTTTAAATCGAGTTCTTTTTTTCGAATAGGTGTGGAGCTATATTTCTCAAATTCCTTCTTTATGGACTCGGTTTATTACAACCATTCATGGTTCTCGTGGAGCTCTTGAAGGCACTTCTTTTGCTTCTCGCAATTATCCTTGGTTAGACATCATTCATGTTCTTTCTTCTCTTAAGACGAAAGGCATTGATCTCCTGGGCTTCGCTAAGAAGAAGGTGGGAAATGGCGAAAAGACGTTGTTTTGGGACAATATATAGATAGGTGATGACGTTTTGAAATCTCATTTTCCTAGACTTTTTGCCTTGGAGTCGCGAAAAGATATTAGTGTGGCCGAGAAAATGTCTCATTCCTCTCTTGCTTTCTCTTTTCGTCGTCTGCCTAGGGGAGGCGTTAAAGAGAAGCAATTTAGCAACCTCATTTCGTGTACATCAGCCTTCATTCTTCCTCAGATTGAGGATCGTTAGGTTTGGTCATTATCCTCGACATGTGACTTCTCGGTTAATTATGCCCATTCTTTTATTGATGACAAGTTACTTTTAAGTTTTGATTCTCCTACCAGATGGGTAAATGTAATCCCTATTAAGATCAATATTTTCGCTTGGAGAGTTTGGAAAGATAAATTATTGACCCGTTTGAATATTTCTCTTAGAGGTATTGACAATCCTACTATCCTTTGCTCTTCATGTAATACCTCGGTGGAGTCAGCTTCTCATTTGTTTTTCTCTTGTCCCGTAGCGCGTCAAGTTTGGAGTAAAGTCCTTAGGTAGTTGGAGCTTACTGATTCGGGGTGTAACACGTATTAAGATGGGCTCAACTAGCTTAATATTTTTAGATGTCAAAAGGATACAAGACATTTTCGAAGGCGTGTGTTATGTCACGTGGTGCACTCTTTGGCGCTTTAGGAATCAATGTGTGTTCGGTAAATCTCAACCTCGAAAGGAGTCTCTTTTTGATGATATTTTTCAAATGTCGTTTACGTGGTGTGCTAGTTGATGTAAATCCAATTTCAATTGGAATTCTTGGTTGAAAAACCCTAGATACATTAGTTTGTAATTTTTCTAGCTTCTTGCTAGTTCTCTAATATTATCCGTTGTTAAAAAAACCATTGTTTGGTTTACAAATAAAAAAAAACTGAGGAACTGCTTGTTTTAATCTTTTAATAATTTTTCGTCTAAGTAGTGTAGATATATTTTTTATGTTTGTTGTAAACAATTATTGTTTGTTTCGTATACCGAATAAGTGTCGGAATAGTATAACTATATAAATACGAGCGACTTAATCAGAAAAACATCACCCTCTTGAGTTTTTATATTAAGTCTTGCTTCTGGAATAAGTTGGTAACAAACAAACCCACACCAAATTATCAGATTAAGATTTTTTATGAGTTAAGACAATTAAGTCAAAATCAAACAACACCTAATATGTTTAATGAAACTACTTACTACCAACTTTTTCATCTTAGATTAGAGTTACGAAAAGGTAAAAAGTAATTAATATTTATTTCTCCATGATCTTTATTCATTCACAATCTATCTTTATATACACATGAGACCTCGGACTATCCAAGGAAACTACCGACTATAAAGGGATAGGCCCAAATCAATTATCTAATACAACACATATCTAATCACGAATGAGTCAACTTCATGACAATCCTTATCTAATCACGAACGAGACAGCTAATACTCCCCCACATTTGTAAAGGGAGGACTTCAAACGTTCAAACTGGAGCGAAAATCACAAAACAAAGCACTCGGAAGGCCTTTAGTGAAGATATCTGCATACTGGAACCGGGATGGTACATGGAGAACACGAACCTGACTGGAAGCAACATAATCTCGAACAAAGTGGATATCAATCTTAATGTGTTTAGTACCCTGATGCTGAACAAGATTAGTGGATAAATACACAACACTTACATTATCACAGTAGACTAGAGTAGTTGTGGTGAGAGGAGCGTGAAGCTCTAGTAGCAAATTCCGTAGCCATGCAGTCTCAACAACAACATTCGCAACACCAAGATATTCGGCCTCAGCACTAGACCAAGACAAAGTAACCTGTCGCTTAGCAGACTAGGACAAAAGGTTATCACCAAGGAACACATAATATCCTGAAGTGGATCGGCGGGTAACAGGGCATCCAGCCCAATCAACATCTGTATATGCCGTAAGCTGAGCAGTAGAGGAAGCATGAAGCTGAAGACCAAAAGCAACTGTACCACAAACATAGCGCAAAATATTCTTCAAAGCAGTAGAATGCGGCTCACGAGGATCATGCATGTAAAGACATACCCGTTGCACAACATAGGATATGTCTGGGCGAGTGAAAGTCAGATACTGAAGTGCACCAGCCAAACTACGGTATAAAGTAGGATCACTAACAGTGTTACCATCAGAACCAAGCTTGGACTCAGTGTCCATAGGGGTCCTACAGGGGTTACAATGCTGCATGTATGCCCGCTAAAGAATTTCCTCTGTAAATTTAGACTAAGACAAGAACAAACCAGAAGTCGACCGTTGGGCAGATATACCAAGGAAATAATTAAGAGAGCCAAGATCCTTCATAGCGAACTCAGTGTGGAGGGAATCAATGATCCGCTGTAGAAATGCTAAAGACGATGCTGTAAGAATAATATCATCCACATAAAGCAACAAATAAACAATGTCAGGTCCTCGAAGAAAGACAAATAAAGAGGAGTCAGTTTTACTATGCTAAAAACTGACTCGTGTAGCATAACTAGCAAAGCGCTGAAACCAAGCATGCGGGGCTTGCTTAAGCCCATACAAAGACTGTTGCAAATGACAAACATAATTAGGTTTGTTATGATCAATAAACCCAGGAGGTTGATGCATATAAACAGTCTCAGATAAGTGACTATGAAGAAAAGCATTCTTTACGTCAAGCTGATGAATGGGCCAGTCACGAGAAACTGCAAGACTTAAAATGGTACGAATGGTAGCCGGTTTAACCACCAGACTAGATGTCTCATCATAATTAATACCCTGTTGTTGAATGCGTCCGTTTGCAACAAGACGGGCCTTATACCTGCTTAATGAGCCATTTGCATTAAATTTATGTTTGAAAAGCCACATCGAACGAACCACATTAACGTTAGCTGTACGGGGTACAAGAACCCATGTTCCGTTAGTAATTAAAGCATTATATTCATCTAACATAGCTTCTTTCTAGTTTGGGTCATGAAGAGCATGAACATGAGAGCGAGGAAGCGGTGAAGTAGTGGTAACATGACAATTCATACGTTTAAGCGGTTTAAGAATGCCAGCTTTAGTACAAGTGACCATGGGATGGGTAGACATGGTTTGTGATGAATTATTTATGGGAATTGGAATATGGCTATCTACCATTTAGACATGTGATTGTGTTTGGGCCGAAGTTGGAATTAGTGTTGAGGTATGAGATGGAGGGGTATCTGGTTGTGGTGGGCTGATTTGAGGGGTTGTAGGATGGGGCGTAATTGGGTTGTTTGGTTCATTCATGTGTTGGACAAATGGTTCAGTGGTGGGAACATTGGTTGTATTTTGTATGGGTGGTAAAAGGAAATCATATGTTGGTTTATTAGAAGACATAACATTTTCAAACGGAAAAACGTCTTCATCAAACCACACATTTATCGAAATAATAATTTTATTGGAGGCTAAGTCGAGACACTGATAACCACGATGATTGGTGGGGTAAAAAAAAGATGCAAGGTGTGGAACGTGGTTCTAGTTTATGTGAAACATCAACGTGAGGATAACAAAGACATCAAAAGACATGCAAATGTTCATATGTGGGGGTTTGGTTATAAAGTTTGGTAAATGGTACTTCATTATTAATGGCGGTAGAAAGTAATATATTTAAAAGGTGAGCAGCCATATTAAGAGCTTTCACCCAGTAAGATAGAGGTATGTAAGCTTGAAAGAGTAATGTACGGATAAGGTTATTAATGGTACGAAGCATACGCTCGGATTTGCCATTCTGTTGCGAAGTACGAGGGAAAGAAAATCAAAATTGTATGCCATTTTGGCAAAAAAGGTCATGGAAACAGATGTTGTCATATTCACCACCATGGTCACACTACAAAGTCTTGATGTCGACATTCAATTGTTTGTTGACATAAGCACGAAAAGAAACAAAATTATCAAACAAATCAAATTTATTATGCAAAGGGTAGACCCAAACAAAGTGCGAAAAATGATCTAAGAATATAGCATAATATCTAATTCCACTTTCACTCGAAATCGTTGATGTCCATATATCCGAGTGGATAATTTCAAACACAGACTTAACAGAAGACTGAGAATTATGAAACGGAAGCTTAACATGTTTATCTAATTGACACGCATGACACAAAGTGGACAACTTTGATCTATTACATAAAATTAAATTGCTTGACTCTAAATGACGAAACACATCGTTCCCGGGATGGCCAAGGCGTCTGTGCCATGTAGTGGAACTAAATGAAAGCAAAAAAATTGGAATTTTTAACGGATGTTGTAGAGTGACCGGGTAAAGGTCGTCCGTACTATCACAACGAAGAAGAATCTTTTGGGTCTGGTAATCCTTTACAGAAAAACCATAAGCATCAAAATCAACAGAAACATCATTGTCACGGGTAAATTTAATGAACATAAATTAAATTCTTAATGATGTAAGGTGTGACAAGAATATGATTCAGATGAAGAGGCTTATAAGATGTATGCAATAAGCTATGTCCGGTATGAGTGACAGGAATAGAGTTACCATTGCCAACAAATACAGATGGATAGATGCTCGAATTACTAAAGAAAGTGAGTATACCTGTATTGTCTGCCAAGTGAGAAGATGCTCCAGTGTCCATGCTCCAAGATGGATCTTGAGGAGTCATAGATTGAAATTCTTGCGGAGGCATGGTAGTTTGAGACTGAAAAACATTCGGCATGTATGCATAGTTCCCGGGAATATAAGAGTCACTACCTTGTGGATATATAAACTGTTGCGGGCTAGCAAGTTGATATATGTGTTGCGGAGCTGATAACTGTTGGGCCTGGTGATGTGTAGGTGGGCCTTGGCCCACTTGTAAACAAAAATAGGTACTAGTGGTTGGCCACATGAGCACTTGGACTTGAAAAATATGTAAATACCTGATGGGCATAGGATAATGACAGCGAGCCCAATTCGTGCAGGAAAACCAAAAAGCGGCAACTGAATAGCAAAAACAGTAGGGATGTAAACGGACCGAACGAACATGAACGCAGGCTTGTTCATGTTCGTTCATTTAATTTTAGCCAGACAAATAAACGAACACGATCGCTTAAACGAACAAATTTTCTTGTTCATGTTCGTTTATGTTCGTTCATTAAGACACTAAACGAACATAAATGAACGAACATAAACGAACGAACGTAAATAAACATAGAATTTACAAAAAATATATACAATATTGTGTTTTGTAAGTGTTGTTTTGTTTAAGTAGATCAGTTATAAAACTATATAATAAAAAGATACGATAAACGAACATAAACATATATTCGATCATAAACGAACAAATAATCGGACGTTCATGAACATAAATGAACGAACAAGACTTTTGTTTGTGTTCGTTCATTTAACTAAACAAACGTAAAATGTTGTTGCTTCTTCTTTTTTTGTATAAGAACCTTTATAATCAGGTTTTCAGTTAACGTGCTTTAATGGTACTGGTAATGAACCAAGAAAACTAACCGCCTTCGTCCTAACACTAATTTTCCAGAGTGGATTAGTTACTGTTTGTATAGCTAACGATCGCTCAGTTGGATCGTTACAATTCAGATATGGTGCAGGTTTTGGACCATATATCGGTGCTCCAAACTTATTCCTTTTTATCTGGTACTCTTTCTCGTCTTCGCTATCACTTTCTGCGTTTCTCATAACATCGGATCTTGCAGCATGGAAGGTTTGGTGACAAAACCCATCAAAAGTCGAGAAAAGTCTCTCTAGAGTATTGACTATGCCACCAATCGTACGCAGGAATCCCCAACCAACTAATATTGGTGCATCACGGTCGATTGGAATATCTAAGATTAGAAACTTAGCAATTAAGGTAGTGACCCCTACCTGACAAAGAACATTTGTGAGTATCCCCATAGCTTTTGCCTAAGTATGATTTATCATCGTGGTTCCTCTATCAACCTTCTTCATTCCCTCTCTTCCTAACTGCTCATAGATCTGCTAAGGCATGGTGTTTATATCCGACCTAGTATCAGCTAACGCATTTTCGTTAACATGTCCCTCCTATTTGATGGGAAATATGAATGCTCTGGGGTCGTCTTTTTCTTTCAACGCCTCACCTTTAATCCTTTTTACTGCTTCCTCCTCTTCTTTTACAATCTTTACATCTAACTCCACCTTGTCTTTCCAAATTTCATCAAGAACTTTCTTGTATTTGTCATGATAAGACATTGTCTCGATTAGAGGCCTTTCTTCCTCTAATAAAGCAAACTTTCGGCTTATTCTAATTGCCAATGCTTCTTTTGCTGCTTCTTCTTGAGTTAAATGACCACCAGCTGATGAAGATGTTCCTATATCTTGATAGAACAAGTTAAGGTTCTCCATTGCCCGCTTCTTATTACGGATACTTTTCCCCATTTTGCACATAAATGGCGGAAGTTCTTCTTTACCTAACAGTGGTATATCGTCTAAGTTAAAATCAAGTAAGTGGTCCCAATCATGCAAACTCTTTTTCTTCTTCAATATCTTCCAAAAATGGATCGAACTCAGGATATATTATGACAATTCCAGCCCCGAAATCAGCAATTGCTTTGGTCATACGTATGAATGATCTTCTGAAAATCACTCCAGGTTCAACATCATCTTCTTCCTGGTTGATAATGAACTTCACAAAATAGATTTCACCTCTTAGTGCAACAATGAGATCCTTCTTAACTATTTTATTTCCTCTTTTAACCTCATGTTCCAAACATAACTTTACTGCATATTCGTTCGAGATCATGTTCTCCTCTACTCCAAGATTAATCTCCCCATCATAAGCTTCCAGCCCATTGACAAAACAAGGAGCCACGAATCTATCGCTAACTTCTTCGGTATCCATCTGGTGAGAAACCATAGCTTTTGTTTCCTTCTTTTGTCTACTGTTAGCAGTGTCCTGAAATTCTGGAGAATTCCAGTCTCCAGATCCTTCAACCTTGTCACTCGAAATTTCAACAACGTTTTCTCCAAAGCAAAATTTTCCAAGACTCGAATTGGGATCCATAACTCTTTAAAATAAGACAACATTAAAACAACCATTAGTGGGTTAGTTAAAACAAATAACAATACATTTTTATATTTACACATTATCAATAAACAGATAACATTTTTAAATTCAAGCAATTTTCGTTCAACAATGAAGAAACAAGCATTCTGTTTAGTTTTAGCCAGGAAAGTGCGGCGCACTTTAGAAAAAGTGCGGCGTACTTTCTAAGTTTTAAGACTTTTAAAATTTTTAATTTTAGCCTTTTTATGTTTCTTATTTTATTATTGGGTAAAAGTCAAAAAATACCCACGAACTTTCAAAAATGTCCCAACATCACCAACGAACTAAATTTCGTCATACCTACACCAACGAACTTGTTTGTTATGTGTCAATGTCACCAATATGACCGGCTAGTCATCCACGTCATTAATTTTTTATTTTTTTAATTCCACATCACCTTTCATCATTTCTCCTCCATCACCACCACCATTTTTCAGTAGACTATTTCTCCTTTATTTCTTTAGCACTTTTTAGTTATAATTTCTTTTTCTTCTGTAACAAAATTCCTCATTGAAGATAGCTTAGCTAAAAATTCTGGTAACATACAAATGATATCTATATGAACTTGACATAGCACAAAGAGGTCATTAAAGTGACTCTTTCTTGGGCTTCCATTTTTTTTCTTTTTTAAATCTGCCTAAGACAAACAGAGATTCGTTCTATCTGAATTGAACTTGCCAACAGAAGAAATTGATTATTCCTGGATATCACTCTTTTTGTTTTATTACATGTACATGAATCTTCTTTGTTCTGGCTCGTGATTCATTTTCTCTCGACTTCCAATCTAGTTTTCTAGCCTTTATTCGTGTAAACATAAACAAAACTTCATAAAGAAAGAGTTCTTTATGGATGACCATCTTGCTTCCTTAACACCTACAGCAACTGCCACAGATCTGGGCACAAAGACCTTACTTTTGGTCCAAGAGTTCACAAGATAACATCACTATACATTAGATGAGGAGGATGTATCCAGAGATCCACAAACCATGATGTGGTTTGTTGGGATAAATTAGATGAGGAGGATGTTGATTATGACATATAACGATGGGATTAGGATTAGTATTGGATTTGATTGGTGTTGTTGATGTTGTTGGCTGATGTTGATCGGTGTTGTTGATGTTGTTGGTAGTGGTAAATGAGAAGATGAAGGAGATAAACTTTGACTTTTTTTTGGAAGTGGAAAGCCTACGTGGCATGACATAAGATTATTAAAAAAGAATTGGTGCCAGCGTGGAGATAACTGCCACGGTGTCGGTAAAAATTTATGATATGGGTGATATCGGAACAATATTTTAAAGTTCGTTGGTGTAGGTAGGACAAAATTTAGTTCGTTGGTGATGTCGGGACATTTTTGTAAGTTCGTGGGTATTTTTTGACTTTTACTATCTCCAAAAGACGCAGAAGTAGCATGAAGCAAGGCCCCACCTTTGACCTTCCAAATCCAAACTGGGTATTTTTTTGACTTTTACCCTTTATTATTTAAACATAGCAAATACCAAGTTTTTAAGCACATTGATCATCAGATAATTGTTATAAATTTCCTTAATTCTTTTAAAATTTTCATTTTTATATTTATTTTGCATTTGGTCAAAGTCAAATAAACAACATTTAGCAAATAAGAGACATGTGTAGGCATTTATAATTTTAAATAAGCAAACTATCATATAGTTCTTTTTGATTTTTCTCATTTTAATGTACGAGTTATGATAATACAAGATTTTGACTATTATGAACACAAGGAATAAATTCCACATTTTCAAAAGGTCAATTACAGCTTATGGGTTTTGAAGTTTTGGTTTTGATGATGTTCTTTTAAAAAAAACCGGTTCTGTTTGTAAAAGGGGCAAGAAGTGCGGCGTACTTGGTAAAAGTACAGCGTACTTATGTAATTTGCAGAAAAACCGACACACAATTGTTATGTGCGACACACTTTCTGTGAAAAATTGGTTCAGTTTGCCAGAAAACTGTACGACGATTTTAAAAATTTTAGTTTGCAATATAATAGTGACTAATTCAAGAATGAAATCAATCCCCGGCAACGGCGCCAAAATTTTTGATGTGTTATAAAAGCTTTAAATTTATAATTCTAGTTTTATCTGATTTCCATCTAACACACGGATAAAGTATAAACCTCCGTTTATAGTATAGGTTTAGGGTAAGACCAGGTCGTTCCACGGGATTGATTATTCTTAGAAATGGTCGATTATATTACGAAAGGGTTTATCTAATAGATTGTCACGATCTAAAGATAATGATTTAAATTCAAGATATAAAATGATGTTTGCTTAGGGGATGAGAACAAATATAGATAAACTTGGATGGATAATGGGTTCAAGAATTAAAGTATAATCGGTTAAAGAAATGGTTAGTTTACTAAAATGATTGTCTATTTATTATAATCAAAAATCCTTTCGGCCTTTACTTTTGATTACAAAAATGCTTTGAGTTCGATTCATGTTTGGAAAATAGAAATATGGACTTTCTTAACCAAGTTCGTTAGACATAAGGTTAAGCGTTAAACCTTTTTATCCTCGGTTAATGATCATTTTATTAGCCAATCCTCACAAGGCTAAAATCTAGTTGTCAAAGACAAACAACTTGGAAATCAAACATATAGCCGGAGTCTTTCGACCTATATCCGGATTAGTATGATGATCAAATGATGATTAAGAGATTCGAGTGTAAAAATATCAAGTTCATATTAATAATTTTCAAATTCATTAGTTTATCCAAGTTAGATCCATAGTTTCCTCATAATCCCCAAACAAACATGTTAAACTACTCCATATTCATAGAATCAAAACACATAATAAACATGATAAATTCAGAATTCATAATATAAAAGTAGGGAAACATGTTTATACCAAATTCAATAGCAAATGGTTCTTACAAGAATCTTTCTTTGAACGGATATTATAACAACTTGTAATTTCACTATAACGACTATAACAACTCTTTAGCACAACTTCTGAGATCAAATAGTATCTTTTTTTTATTATAACCCAGAATGTGATGAAGAACAAGGTGATTCTTCAACAATTCCACTAGAACTTCTTCCTAACTATTCTTGATCTAAGATGAGAAGTGTTGAATTGGATGCTTTGAGCCTCAACTTCGTGGCTTATTTATAGGTGAGGAGTGATCATTAGTTGTGGAAAATGGCAAGCCAAGGGTTGCATCAATAATGGCAATCATTATTATCTTTGAGTAACTGAAGGTGAAGTGCGCCGCACTTGAAAAATTGTGCGCCGCACTTGGTGTATAATTAAATTGTATTTACTCCGCTTTGAAGTATGCCGCACTTAGGGAAAGTGCGCCGCACTTTGACCTCGTTCATTAACTCTTCATTAGATTCTCTTCTAGATCATTCTTATAATGACCGTTAGTGCATTTAACGAAATTTCTTTGCACGTTTTAGTCTTTTTCTTTATTTTTGGTCCTGAAACGATTATTGCACAACAAACAACCAAACTTTGTAATATTTTATGTGTTAACATATATATTTCATATATTTTCGAAAGATATTTTATGTATATTTGGAGTGTTATCAAGGTTTCATAAAATGTAACTTATCAATGATTATAAATAACTATTATTGTGGTAAATTAATAAGCAAGTGTAACTCTTAACCTATCATGTCCCAAGCGTATAACTGTAAATAACTATTATTGTGGTCAATTAATAACCAAATGCAACTGTTTATGGCATTTTGGTTTTCTTGTATTAAAGGCCACCATAAAGCATAAAATTAACATGATGTTAAGAGGGCTGAAGCTTTTTGCACACAAATATGTATAAATGCATTAATAAACTTTAAGATTTAATGTAGTAATCAAGTCATTAAGACTCCCCATTTAATATAGGGGACTGAATATTTTATAATACGAGTCGTGCAAACCCGTGCGATGCACCGGGCTTAGTTTTGTTGGTGCTCAAGGGGTTGCGTATGCGGATCAATTGCATAATCTGTATTCCAAATAGCCTCTAAATCAATTGCACAACATACAAGTCATACCTTGTATACACTTCATAGAATGTCATTCATTATATACGACTAATTCTTGTTAACACAATAAATTAGACTAACAAATTAAACGAAATTCTAAACTGGTTTATAATTCGGAGGAATAGTCTTATGTTCCCACCAAGGACATAGCTTCAGGTGGTGGTTGTTATTGCTTAGGTTTTTGGCTTCTTTGCTTGTCTGCTTTTTCTTGCAGAAAATTCTTCCTATAATTCCTAACATTATCAGTCTCCTATATTCCGTATTTTGCTTTTTCCCTTGTTAAGGCAAGCAATGTTTAGCTCATTGGTCAAACACATGTAAGTGCAGAGTTAAGTTTATTCAATATCATGACAGAAGTTTCAAGCTAACATATAAATGCCTTTCAACTCTTTGGAGTGTAGCCATTAAACTTTTTTTCACAATGAGGTGGTCCTGTCCCTTAACTTTTTGATGTTAGGTTTGACCATCTTTCATTGTTTACTAAAATGTGTAGACGTTTTTTTTTCAATCACAGTAAAACTACTCAAGAATGGCCTGAAAAGAGTTAAGGGGACATAATCAATACGCAAAGGGATTTGGGTTAATGCGGCAAAATGTGAAACTATAAAATTGTTATTCCGTATTCATTGGATGCAAGTGTCAGCCAAGCACACAATAACAATAGCCGCGATCTCAAATGCCTAATCATTTTAATCAAACAACAATGTAAAGTTTACGCATATAAAATATTAAAAAAGAATACCATCTTGTGTCAACAAAGGATAATCCACACAGACATGAGCATCAAGCTTTGTAACGACCATCCGTTTCCTACAGCTGGAGCTTATTCCTAGCTGTTCCTGAAAGACGTTATGACCACCAAAAAACAAAAACTTCAAATAAAATAACAGAAACCTTCAGTGATGACATCGTGCATAGATTCTACATACCTTTCAAACTGGCATTATGCTTATGTATATTCTGTATGTAACCACTTGGACTAAAAGTGGACGTCGTATGCTGTTTATGCGTGTCTACAGAATCAGCCGAAGACTGTGTACTCATATTCCGTCGACTGTATTCAAGTTGCATTTGTGACAAACACAAATCGAACTCTGGTAGAGTCTTTAGTCTGCTTGCACCTGAAGAAGTTACAGAGATTTTCGATGCATTCAGACAATGTGAGACACATTAAAAGAACATGTAAGAAATATCTACAATAAGACATCATAAAAATTCCACAAACCTTTGAGAATTGCATTATGTTGGATACCAATATCGCAGGGAATATGGGGTGACAATTTTGGCGTTTAAATATATGCAGACCAATCGTTGTTGCAAACACACAACAAACACACACCTAGAACAATAAAAAAAATGCCAGAATACCATGTTGGTTCACTTGCAAAAAAATAACAAAGTTTGCTTAACATGACATAATGATCATCTGGTTAGGTTTTTTTCATTGTCCAAAATATTAGAAACTAAACTTTGAAAAAACACAAAGACAAATAAATAAACCTGATTTTGAAATTTTAAAGGGACATATTCATCATTTCTCAAATATTTAGGTATAAATAAACCCAGTGAATGGTTTCGTTGCAATGTTGCTGTACTATAGCTTATTGATCTAAATGGCAATATTGCAGTTGGAGTAATTTATATGATGATATTGATTTTGGTCCCTAAAGTACCTTTTTGGCATCCATTAATGTACGATGAACAATCAAATATTTAAACTACATGTCAACTGGAATGACGTCTAATATAGTCATGAATACATACCTTTGGTTCATCCACTTTGATTGGAAAAAGATACTGCCCTGAATGTGCAATCCCAATCTCCTCGCTAGAACAAATTAAAAAATTACTCTTCTTCATCACCTACAGCCACAAAGATTCCATTCATGATAATTTTAAAATAGATAGCCAAATGGTGAATCATATATTTATGGAGTTGACATATGGTACCTCGAACATACGTCTCCAAAATACTACTATAAAGTTAAAAAATATAAGATACATATGTACCTGCGATGTTAGCCTTAAACATATTGGGGACCTATAGATACAAAAGATAATACTCTCATGTGAGAGTATGTTTCATTGGAAACATGAATAAAGTTTTATAGTTTCCTAATAATCCAGGAACCTTGATTCATTTGATAAATTGAGCAATCATAAATTAAATTATCTCTATGATCTTTCTTACAAAACATACCAATGACAAATAGGATCCTGCTCAACATCTATATTTAATGTCCCTGTCATATAACCCTCATCATTTAGGAGCCCGAACCTTGAGCATGTTTCCATAAACTTATGTTATTATTCCTAAGTAATATCATGGATGAACACTACAGAATTTGTATAAAGTTTATAAAAGTACCTGTTGAGCCAAAATTAATGGTCATACTCACTGACACGGATCTAATTTATAGAAAACCACTTTTTTCCCTTGATAATAGGACAACCTATGAATAAAATAAGATGAGAAAGTACAGAGTTAGCGACACGTAACTTGAATCGAGCAAGCTTACAAAAAGATATTTAATATATTATACAATAGAACGACAATTAGATTTTCCATTCCAACGACATACTGTATTTTCAGTTTAACATTTAACATGCAAGTCCTGGAATAATGAGAGCCAGATATTGTTGGACATGGCGTTGACATTCCTGCGGCTTGGCATGAATCAATTAACAACAAACCTGGAACCCAAGCAGTGTTTAACATCATATTAGGCCCATCATTGTCTTGTCCTCACCTAGCAGGCGCATCAACACTTCCAAACTAATACCAACTTCACCCCATTTAAACACAATAGTAAAGACACATCATTCAAAAGTTATGATGAATCTATTAAAAAATTAGTCTCGTCTTATTTTCAGGCTGCAAAAGATTACATCATTGAATAGTAGAGTATACGAACTATAAAATATGATAGCAGAATTAATGATTTTGAGGATGGTTTGATTTGGTATATTTATTTTGTGTTGGATCAGGTCATATAGGTCACATAACGGATAAAAAGCAGAGGTTTTACATTAAGCACTCACTCCTAAGCATAATCAAAAGCACAAAAGAGCAAATGGATGTTTGGAAGAGCTTATTTAGGTGCTTAATTATGCAGGGGTTTTACATTAAGCACTTATGCCTAAGCATAATCAAAAGCACAAAGGAGCTAATAAAGGGCTGTTTGGAAGAGCTTATTTAGGTGCTTAATAACTTATATCTATGAGAATTGTACAACTCACCCGAGCTACGGTCTGGGTAACTCGGGCTCTATCATCGACTTCCTTCATACCTTTAGTTAAATTAAATAAAATCTTCTCACTTCTGAAAGTCAACAACCCAACCCATCAATCACACATATAAACTTTGGTTCCAACTAATTGAAACATAAAAACTAAAACCCGTAATTGTTTTTATATAAATCTAAAGTACCTGATTAGAATGCCTTTATCCTTGTCTAATTTCTTTCGGTTCGCACCTGTATAACTTACAGCAAAAAAATATGAAATTACAAATTGCACAAAAGAAGAAAAGAAACTTAAGAAACTATTTATTGGACTGTCATGAGCCTTGAGGCATCCAAGTAGCCCGCAATGAACCTCTTCTTATTCGACTACTAAAAGCAGTATTGGCACCAACAACCTGAGCATTGCTTCTAAATTTTGCCCTGTTAACCTCCACCTCAGATACAGTACATCCTACCCAACGAAATAAAATATAGAAAAATATTAATCAAAACAGATTTTTTGTAGTAAAGGTGGAAAGAAAGACAATGAATATCGTTCATTCTTGCCTCTATCTCCATCATCACCCCTTAATTTCAAAACCCGCAAAATTAAACACAATTTAAAAACCCCAATTCAATATTCCAAATTAAAAAAAAAACTAAAATTAATTACACATCTTACATTGTATTTAAAAGATCAATTTTGATATGTTATTTTTCTTCTCCATCTCCATCTCACCACACAACCTGAGAAATGCAGAAGTCAAAAAAAAATTCACACAACCTAAGAAACAATAAATAAGGGCTTGACAATCATCTAGACAAACATCAAATTTAACTATTTTCTAACAAAAATAACGAATCTACAAAATTGAGTTATATAACTTTTAAATTTTACCTGTGGTGAATGGTGATCTTGTTAGGTGGTGATGATTGAATCTGGTCGCCCATCTACAAAATTGAGTTAATTGGTGTATGTGTTTTGAGGCTATAGGGTTATAGGAAGTGTTTAATTTTGCTGATGGGATTGTTTAACTTCAGAACGGTTCATATTCAAGGAACTCTTCATATGCCTGCGTATTGTTTCTATTTCCTTCACAGATTTTTGGGTACAGCTATGGAAGCATGGGGTATTCTTATTGAAGCGTCCGATTTAATAAAGAGGACCTAATCTTTATATATATAATAGATATAGGTAGATTATAAATTACCATCTTAATCAACTTAAACTTGACTTGTTAGCCAATATGATAAAAAAATTTGAATATGTAACTCATAATAACATATCAAAAGACTATAAAAAGCATCCAATATGTGGTTTATCAAAAGGTTTATAATATAAAAAGATTATTAAAAAATTATTTTAAATTTAATGCATTTGAGTTAATATGATTTTTATAAAACTTTAACTAGGAATGGCAAAAAAATCCATACTTTACGAGGACCCGATCCTCAAACCCGATTTGACTGAAAATCTTCGAGTTGACCGAGGATGGGAATTGGGGTGTGGAATCTTCAAATTATGAAACAGGGTATGGGGATAACATAAATCCTCGAACTTGAACCCGACTCTCAACTTTTTTGTTAGTGCAAATATTACGATATTTAATCTGCACAGTCTCGTTTGTTTTGTTGATGACAAACATGTAACTTATAATACATAATGTAAAATGTACAAGTTACTCGTAATCATATTTTGTCTCAACATACATCAACATCTCTCGACGTCTCGAAACCTCGTATGTTACAACACATGTTCGTACATGTTTATTATGTTGTAGTATGATCAAACCTCATTTCATAGTTTGCATTCACAAGTGTTTTTATACAAATGCATCACTTTTATTTTTACACTAAAGTTTACGTCTAAATATATTTTGTATTTAAACATGTAAACTTTATTTTGTCAAATACTCAACTAGACTTTTTATTTTTACATGTATAAGTTTACTTTCATTTTTAGGAAAAAATAAAATACAAAATAGTTTTTACCTCCTGCATGACATCATTCATAATCTTGCCATATCTTGAAAAGATCTTAGAAAGATTTGATTTAATAAAGAGAAAAAATTCCGGAGGGAACCGACTAGGGAACTGACGGAACCGTGCTACAGTATAACTTTTGCCTATAAATAGAAGAGCCTTTCCAATCCGTTTTTCATCACTCCAAACACACTTTCTCTACCATTTTTCACACATCTAGATCTGTAGGAATGCATCCATAAAACCCCATAATCATAATACATCTAACTCTTATTTATGTTGTAAGCATACACTCGAAATGATCCACCAAATCAAGCATCGAGATCTTGCCATCTACATCCACCAAAGCAAGCCTTAGAGATCTTTGCCATTTTCATCCATCACAAAGCATATACATATTATGGAAAACTAGAAGGAGGGGGGGGTTGAATAGTTTTCTTGTTTTAAGATTTGCTTTTCAAATTTTTGTTATGATCTTATGTGAAGTTTACACAATATTGATGTTTGGTTTGAAAATAAATGTAATGCAAGAAAGTAAAGAGTTAGAAAGAAAGAACCAAGACGCAAGCGTTTATAGTGGTTCGGTTACAAGGACACCTTCCTTGCCCCACTCCACTCCCCGAGTTACTTACTCGAGAGTTAGTAAACACTAGTCACCAAACAACTTTCAACTGGCGGAGAAGCCTCACAACGTTGCTTACACATTTTAACGGTATAAAGCTAAATACCAGATTCTTCACAAGGTAGAATCACACCAATATCACTACTCTTGGTTTACAAAGAGGATGAATACAAATCAAAAGTATGATCTTGACAATGCAATGGAGATGCGAAACAAGACATTTGGAGCTTGATCGTCTCAAAGGGGTATTTGGAAATATCTTCCTTGAAGAGAATTACCTACAAATGCTAAAAGAAACTAAACAAGAACTGATAAGAGAAGAATGATCAATGGATTAGAGAGTTTTAGAGTTAGAAAAGAGTGAGTAAAACATGAGAAATGGCTTGGTATTTATAGCCAAAAATCTGTATTGTAGCCCAGTTTTGTCGGTTCTATTGCAGAATGGAACCGACCAATGTTCTTCAAGGGAACCGGCCTACAGTAACCAAATCTGGATTTTGATATGCAAAATCTTGAGAGATCATATCTAATTTTGTAAGATTACCCTAAGATATGCTGGATTTGATGATGTCATCAATGTTGTAAATAGAATTTACACAATTTACCTATAATTCTGAGTATTACTAAAAATGGAAAGGTAAGTGTTATGTGTAGTTAAAGTAGTTTACTTTCAACATGATTTTATTATTTGTTATCAACAAAACATAGTAAGATCGTAACATAGAAATAAACGTTTTTATCGGTTTATTTGTATTAACAATCTCTACCTTTTTGTTGATGACAAAATATAAAAGTTATTGGAAGTAAACTAGCCAAATGAAAGAACATTGAAGAATGATTTATAATTATCGATTATGTTAAGTTCCATTTTACTTCCCTTCTCCCCCTTTTTGTTGAAACAAAAAGATTGAAGAGATAGTTCTAGTTAGAAGAGGAAAAGTGGTAAATGTAAGATCGATGATATGCAATGCTTTAGTCTTGATGGAAGTACTCCTTTTTTTTTGAAAGGCATGACACATTTTTTTATTGTCATGAAGTAAATGCAATATTGTCTTGAATTGGTGTGAACCGAGATCCAAAACTCCCCCTTATTAGAGGTGTCCCTTCTTAGCTTGAGGAAATCATAAGTGTGATGTAATGCTACAAAACAAGGGTGTTAGTTAAAATGAAATGAGCTCCCCCTTGCTTTAGGAGTACCTACAAGGCAAATATTATAGTCCAAAACATAAAAAGTGCATCTGTAGAACCGGCCTGGACGGTTCTGTTCCACGAATGGAACAGGCTTTGATAGCCGAAGGAACCGACTGCTGCAAAAAGGTCAAATATATGATTTTTTTCAAAAATGGTTAGTCAATATGAGGAATATTATGAAAGAAACTAAGAACATAATACAATTATCTTAAATCATAACAGTACAATTATTCATCATAACATAAATTAAGAGTACAAGAGATCCTTAAATAGCGTTACACAATTTATTCTATTTCTAATTCCCTAGTCTAGTAATTATGAGCAAGAACGTTGAGGCGATCTAGGATGTGATTGAGAATGAAATGCATTTCATCACTAGGGTTGTTAACAATGACTTGAGTGCGTTGACAACGGTCACAAAACATTTCATGAGTGAGCATAGGAAAGGGGTTATTGGGCCCTATAGGCGGAAGTTGTGGTGGTAAGGGTGGAAGTTATGGCGGCAATAGTGGGAGAGGTGGTTCCATGGCTGGAAGAGGTCGAGGTTGATTTTCCAAGCATTTAATTGATTCAAATGAAGGTCGAGGTAGAGGAGGATTTATGGTTATAGGAGGTAGATCTTCTAGGGAATCAAAGAATGCATGTGGAGAGGTAGGGGGTTGAAAAGATGAGCTCCACGGGGTCTAAGTTTATGGTTACAGATGAGGAGTGTTTGAAAGGTTGTGTTGGTGCCGGTGGAGGATAGGTCAACGGAGGTAGAGATGATTTTGGGGTGAGCAAGAGTTTGCTTGGTGAAATTCCCGGTGTTGTAATTGGTAAGAGTGGTGGAGAAACATTTAGAGATGATGGAGGAGCCGTTTGGTAATCGGTTGGAGGTGATAGAGCTTGGTATGGAGGTGATGACGGGCGAGGGTTGCTAAAACAACAAGGTCGGACGCTAATCCTAGCGGTACATTTAAGGTTACTTGCAGGTTTCTTTTCTTTGTTTGACTTGGGCATTGTCTATTTTGGATAGTTACATGAGAACAATGATGTTTGGCACAATCCATTTTATAGTGTAATAATATGAGTGAATGTTTTACTTGATATTTTGGTGAAAATCTAATCATTAGATATGCCTAAAGTCAACTCCTAGAGCCTAAGATCAGATAGAGTGAATTTGGTGGGAATTGGTTGTGGTAAGAACTTAAATTTCGTATTTGAAAATCCTGTACAGTGTTGCCGGTTCTGCCGGTTCCATTTGCAGAAGGGAACCGGCTTTGTTTTTTAATGGAACCGGTAACTGCAGATGTTGTAGAAAAAAAGATTCTATTGTGTGCCGACATGAGACGATGTTGGAGATGCGGTTATCTCGACTCTAAAGAAAGTAAAAGTAGATATATATGAGATAACCCAAAGTCTTCATGATTTTAATATTGCTACGATTGAATGTACCCGGAAGATACATATTAATTGTGTATTCCTTTAGCATTCAAGAGACATGTTATGATGCATGAAAACGTTTTTTATTTTTGTATTCTGCAATAAAAAAAATTATTTCCTAGTTTGTAAGAATGTTTAAAATTTTTTGAGATTTTTATAAAATATGATTTTCATGATGCAAGTGCATATAGTAGATATGTACAAATAGTAGAATGCTTGAAAATTCTCGAAAGTTTTTAGTGCAAGAAATAGAAGCCTAGACTCAGAGAGAGAGAGAGAGAGATAAAGTGGAGATACATACCTTTGTCTTTTAGGCGTTGGGTTCCACGAGACCAAGTCCTAGTCTAAGATGGTTAAAAGGTTCTTGTTTAAGGGGTTTAGTTAGAATATCGGCTATGTTGTCCTCGAAGGAGACCTTCTCAATTGAGATGGTCCCCTTTTGGACATTGTCACGGAGAAAGTGATGACGGATTTCAATATGTTTGGTACGATAATGGAGAACGGGATTTTTGCTTAGGTCGATGGCACCTTTATTGTCACAAAGGACGGGTATATCATCTAGGATTATGTCATAGTCAACTAGGGATTGTTTCATTCATAAAGCTTGTTGGCAAGCCTTTCTGACGAAAACATATTCGGCTTCGATGGTGGAAATGGCTAGGGCGGTTTGCTTCTTGGAGAACCACGATGTGAGGCAACATCCTATGAATGTACATACACCGCCTGTGCTTTTACAATCGACATAGTCTCCTGCATGATCAGAGTCGGCATAAATAATGGCTTCTACCCCTGTTCCTTTAGGATACCATAATCCTAAGTGAGTTGTTCCCTTAATGTATCTAAAGATCCTTTTTACCACTTCTAGATGAGAGGTTTTGAGAACTTCTTGAAAACGGGCGCATAGACAAACACTAAACATGATATCCAGCCGACTAGCCGTTAGGTAGAGAAGACTATCAATCATGCCATGATACTTTGTGTCATCAACGGATTCCCCGTCTTCGTCCCTGGTGAGTTTGGTTTCGAATGACATAAGAGTTTTGATTGGTTTAGAGTCTTCTAGGCCAAACTTTTTGAGTATTTCTTTGATGTATTTGGATTGGTTAAAAAAGATGCCATCTTCTAGTTGTTTAATTTGTAAACCAAGGAAGAAGTTTAATTCACCCATCATGCTCATTTCAAACTCGTCGTGCATGATTTTTTGAAAAATCATCAAAAAGGTCTTGACAAGTTGATTCGAAGATGACGTCGTCCACGCAGATTTGGACGATGATGATACGTGAATCCTTTTTCTTGGTAAATATAGTGGTATCTACCAAGCCCATGGTGTACGAATGGTCAAGAAGAAAGGACTTGAGTCTATCGTATCAAGCTTTGGGTGCTTGTTTAAGACCATATAGAGCTTTTTTAAGTTTAAAGACATGTTTAGGTTTTTCAAAGTCGACAAAACCAAGAGGTTGAGCAACATAGACTTCTTCATTTATAAAACCGTTTAGAAAAGCACTTTTGACGTCCATTTGAAAAAGTCTGAAGTCACGTGCACAAGCATAAGCAAGGAGGATTCTTATTGTAACATTTCGTATTTTCAGGTCATTTTATGACGTCATTAATTTCGTCATTATTTCACTATTTATTTTTTTAGTCTCGTGCGCGTTTACTTTTAATTCTTATTTCATAGTTAAATCGCGTAAGCTAAAAAAATCAACATTTAACGTAAACGGACACCAAACAAATTAAAGTTTTCATCAAGAAAGCGTTATATTATTTTACGAAAGTAATAATTAACTTTTTATATTTATTTTTATCGGTTACATAAATTGGTTACGTTTCGCAATTAAATACGTTTAGACATACCCGGAAGCACCAAAACTTTTTTTTTCGCTTCAACAAATACCCACTTTTATACCCAATACCCAAAATTTATAAAACTTTACCTATGTTATCATCCTAGCCGAATTTACCATAAAAAGAATTTAACCAAGACTACAACTTGTAAGTATACATTTTATGAATTTAACTTACACTTTTATTTTCAAGTAATACTTTCTTTTCTTTATACATGATACATTTAACTAGTAAATATCTTCCATGTTTTCATGGGATAATGAGGAACCAAGAAACACAAGTGTTAATGAGCTAGTATATGTACCATTTAGAGTTAATAAAAACTTGGACTAAAGACTAGTGTTTTGACCAACTTTTTCCCTTATTTTGCTCTCCATATTGCCGCCCCCTAGCTCCATTAGGTCTTTTTGGTCTTTGTTAAATATACATTTGACTAGTCATAATACTTACAACTTATACATACTAGTAGATAACTCATTCAAGTCCTTTCCTTATCAAAAAAATCAACACACTTTCTCTCCCTTTTGCTTCATATCCCACGTCCCAAATAAAAACCACAAAACCATCCATACAATTTTCATTCAACACATTTACAAGTGATCCTACATCATATCTAAGGCATACCATGGAGGTTTAAAGGCTTGGTTAAGCCTTTACAAGAATCAAGCAAAAGAAAAAAAAGCAAGTTAAGGTTTTCTTGGAAAACTATGGTTTTCACTCTTTATTTTCAAGCTAAGGTCTAAATCACAAGGGTGTGATTTGTTTTTCCCACTCATCACTCATTCATCTAAGGTTATCTAAAAGCCCTCATTTATTTACTTTCATGATTTTATGTATATATAAGGTTTATATAGCAAATCACCATTTAGGATACTTAATAACATGTAAAATGGATTTTACTTGTGATCATGGTTTTATATACTTTTTCATATGTTATGTGGATGACAAGAACATGATTATAATGGGATTATAAGTATTACACAAGTGTTGGATTGTTTATAAAAAGTTAATGAGTTAAAAAATTTACTTATTAAAAGTTATGGCAAATAAGTGAAAGTATGGTAAAAAAAACTTGATATTATGGACAAGACTTTGACAAAAAGGGACTAATGGACCTTATAATACATAATACATATGATACAAGTATTATAGAGGACTTATGGTACTTTATTTTAATAAAAACTAATTAAAACAAGTTTATATACATAAATACCTATTTATTTTAAAAGGACTGTTTTGGTTCGAAATTTTACACAGCCCACTTATATTTTTATAAAATACTACGTCTTATGACGATTACAAGCATATAAAGAACTCGAAAAACCGATTTATAACGAATGAGATACGCTAATTACGAGTTTACGATAATTAATACTTTTATAAAAGTTACTGTTCATCAGGGATATTTATTTTTGGAAAACATCATAAATAAATAGAACTTTTAATTTCGAGAACGTGCTCGAAAGAATCGCTAAAAACAGAGCTATAACGAATAAGATACGACGTTTTCGGGTTTACGACGATTAATTTTATAAAACTCCATGAACAGTAAAAAGTACTGTTCATCAGAGAGCTAAAAATATGAAAGTGTAAAATTATATATCTTTCAAATACGAAAACATGGGCGTAAGAAACATGCAAATCGGGCTTGAAACGTGAAAGTTATGTACTATTTTGTAACTTGTGCACTATTTTTTAAGGTGAATAGTGTTGGTTCATTTTTAATAAAAAAATTTGCGAAACATTTTGGAAACACTTTAATAATATTTATACTTAGTTTAAACTTTATAAATATTATTTTACAAAGGCGATGGAACTACTCATACGATAATACAAGTACAAATACATGATTATTATTTATCAAATGCAATTTAAACATCATTTCACAAACACAATTAAATGGTGATGTAGCTATATAGAATTATATACGGTATTACTTATCCATAGTACTTAGTACTTATACGGCCTACATCTAATTATGTTGCTTTTCGTCTTTATCGTGACGCATTTTCTGTTATACCTTGATCATTCATTCACTCAAGGTGAGTTCATAGTCCTACCTTTTCTCTTTTTAATGGTTTTCTTAAACTGTTTTCGGGGTGAGAATACATGCTCATTTACTAAGCAAATTTATTGATTTCTACTACTTAAGCGTTACATGACTAGTTTTACTAAAGCTTTTACTTGCTTACTACATGATTTTGAGAACATTGAATACCTATATATGAAACCGAGAGTTTCGAACACATTACTTGTTTTACTTTGGACACAAGTGTTTAAATTGTATGCTATCCAGATTATCGCCTGAATGCTATGGCCTAAGAGCCACGAATACTGGTGCAAATCCCTTATAATTACGAATACTGGTGCAATTCTCTTATAATTACGAATACTTGTGCAATTCCCTTATAATTACGAATACTGGTGCAAATCCCTTATAATTACGAACATGGGTGCAATTCCCTAAGAATTACGAATACGACTTCGATGTCATGAGCTTAGTGCAATAATATATGTTTTGGACTTCGGAATACGTACTTAGTCCACTATTACTTAAGTCTCGTGGTCCACTTTTAAATACTTCTTGATTTACTGAATCACTACTTGGATTTCGGAACTGACTTTTTGAAATGCTATAACGCTAATTTTCTTCTAAAATATTTCTTAAATTATTTCAATACCGCTTTTTACTTAAACCTATGAATTCACCAACATTATTATTGACGTTTTGCATGTATTTTCTCAGGTTATTATTTTGCTAGCTGAGCTTTGGGAGCATTCTAGTTGCGCAGATATCAAAACTTTAAGAACTCGGTTTTCTTTATGCGATAACCATTTTTCTTTAAATATACAAACGAGTCATGTTTGAACTCTTGTAACTTTTAAAAAAGGAAATTATTAGAACCTCAATTTACTCTGATATTTTAATCGAATGTGCTATTTGAAAACGTCTCTTTTGAGTCGTTTTCTGTAACTTGTGCTTTGTGCCTTGAAGTCGCACCCCAATGTTACTATTTCGCTGCCGTCTGATTTTGGGGGTATGACAGATTGGTATCAGAGCACTGGTTGTAGAGAACTAGGTCGTTTTCAAAACCTAAACTATAACCATTTTTCAAAAAAATTTAAGATCCTTTCACCGTTGTTCGATATCCGCACGCGCATGCTCCTTGATTCCTTATATGCTCTCTTTTGCATCTCTACTTCTATTACATTTGTAACGAGTATTTAATACTTGGCTATGATTTCGCTCTCTTACGTCTATCTTATGATGTCTTACTATTTACCTTATATCGGTCCGTTATATAAATATTGATCACTATAATTCTCGTGTACTTCCTGATTTCTCATTTACTTCCTTGAGCGTTGATGCTGGTATTATATAAGGATACCTATACATATGGGCTAATTTCTTCTTGATCTCTTACGATTAACTTCGATCATTTACGTGATTTTACTTTATTCCCTTTTGACGATATTTAAATTCGGCGTAGTTTGTCAATTCCACTGATCATTTTACCATTCGACTTCGAGTTGAACACTCTTCTTATGCTTTTAAATCGCATATGTTGTTTCGTAATCCATCGTTTTGAAGCCTTCCAGTTGATGGGAGTACGACAATTAACTTGTCACCTCATACGTATCACCTTGGAGCACCTACCTTTAGAACACGACTCTTTACGTCCACTTTGTTGATTGAATAATTCTTTACGCGTCCGTTCGGACATTCTTTATACTTGCTATGACCTATCGCTTTACAAACAATCTCGATGTCAACCTATGAACCATTTTGCTGCTGTATCATAAACTATTTAACTATCATTTTGTTGTCACCCTATGAGCTACTTCACGTTCACTCTATTGATTATTTCATTACGCTATAAAACTATTTGATACCATTTCATACATCACACCATTTTGACGAGAATGAGCATTGCATCGTTGGCCCTCAAATATACATAGTCTAATCATCTATGTATATTTGGTGCATAGACTGATTACCTATGCATTCAGGAAGAACCATGTCATGCTGAGAGTAGTCACCTTAAATTTTGTCGAATTCAATTTTCCACTCATATTTCCGCATCTCTTCTCTAAACCCGTACTTTCTTTAAGTGCTTAGAGATTCTAATCTTGCTATAAGAGCATAGGTTTCATCAAAATCTATTCCTTCTTGTTGGTTGTATCATTGTGCAACAAGTCTAGCTTTGTTTCTAGATACGACACTATTTTCATCTAGTTTATTCTTAAATACCCATTTAGTGCCTATTATGGTTTGGTTATCGGGAGGAGGAACAAGAGTCCTAACATCGTTTGTTTTGAATTGGTTTACTTCTTCTTGCATAGCCATAGTCCAACTTTCGTCTTGTATGGCTTCTTTGACATCTTTAGGTTCTATGGAAGACACGAAACAAAATAAGTTACTTTGACTTTGGACTTGAGATCTTAAGGTTCTTTCATTAAGTTTACCTATAACCGAATCTATGAGATGGTCTTTGGTTTCCTTGATGTTAACAATTTCTTTGTTTAATGGTTCATTTTCCTTTATTTCTATGTCTTGTATTTTGTTTTCTATGATTTGATTTTCTATTATATCATCATCTACTAAAAGTGATGACTTTGGAGGTGGACTTTCATCGAATCTCACATTTAGAGATTCTTTGACCCTCATGGTTTTTTTATTAAGAATTACATATGCTTTACTATTATGTGAGTAACCAAGAAATATGCCTCGGTAGATTTGGGGTCAAATTTGGTGAGATAGTCCTTGGTATTAAGAATGAAACATTTGCTACCGAATTTTTTAAAGTATTCTAAAGAAGGCTTTTTACCTTTGAAAAACTCATAAGGAGTTTTTCCTAAGAAAGGTCTAATTAAGATTCTATTTAGGATATATATGAAGGTGTCGACGACATTACACCAAAACTTTTGAGGGATTGATTGTTCATTAAGCATGGTTCTACTCATTTATTGTAAAGTACGGTTTTTACGTTCAACTACCCCATTTGGTTGTGGAGTGCTAGGAGCCGAAAAGTTATGGGTGATACCATTAGCATCACAAAATGCTCCAAATTGTACTTCATTATCTAATTCCCGACCATGATCTGTGCGGATTAAGATGATAGGACAACCCTTTTGAACTTGAATCTTTTTACTTAAAATTTCAAAGTGGTCAAAAGCTTCATTTTTATGTTTTAAAAATCTTGTCCAAGTGTATCTTGAGTAGTCATCGACAATGACCAAAGTGTAGAAGTTACCTTCGTAACTTTGGACAGCCGATGAACCAAACAAGTCCATATGAAGAAGTTCTAGACACTTAGTTGTTAAAACCATGTTTTTAGCCTTATGGCTTGCATGTACTTGTTTTCCAATGTTGCAAGCATCACAAAAATAATTTTCAAATTTTAGTTTGGGCAAGTTCCTAACAAGCTCTTTAGATGATAGCGATTGAATAAGTCGCATATTAGCGTGACCCAATCTTCGATGCCATAAGGTCGAATTATCATCAATCGATGTTAGACAAAGACTATCTTTAGGAGAGTTTCCCATTTTCATTATATAAAGACCATTTTTCCTAGTCCCTCTTCCTATGGTAATGTCGTCTTTAAGAATTTCACTACCGGTTTCGCTAAATAGTACTTTGCACTTTTTATCACATATTTGACCTATACTAAGTAACTACATGGCTAACATCATGAATAGTAAGAGAGTTATGAGTGATTGTACCTTTTTTGATGATTTTGCTTTTAGTGTTACTTCTAAACACTACATTACCTCCGTCTATAGACTTGTAAGATGAGAAGAGATCTTTGTTGCCCGTCATATGCCTTGAGCACCCACTATCTTTGATCCACTCATGTTCAAGCTTGACTTTTAGACGAGCCTAAAAACACAAAACAACTCAAGCATTTGGCCCCCAATATCTCATGGGTTCGTTAGTGTTAAACATGCCATTTGGTTGGTTCATGTATGGATATGGAGGACAAGATCCCCATGGACCAAAGTTTGGGGTTTGAATTTGATAGCCTTTTTGTGCTGAATAATCCCAACCAACTTGATGGTAATCGCTTTTTAGATAAAGTGCATTAGTTCTTCTATGTGGCGTTTTAGGATGTGTTTAGGTTTTATCTTTTCCAAGTCCTTGACCAATTTTAAGGATTGGCGCTTTTTTTTAAAATCTTTACAGAAGTGTTTGACAATGGTTTTCTAGTTATTTGTACGAAACTATTTTTCTTTACTATGTTGGGCTCTAATGTTTCAGTACTTTCTGTAGAGAGTCGGTTCTGTTCGACTGAACTAGCCGGCTCTCTTGCAGAGGGAACCGGCGACGCGGTTCTACAGTAGGCATTTTGTCGTCCCTAGGGCTCAACTTTTCGGTTTTAACATTGCTAGTAGAACCTATATCTTATGTGTATCCTATTCCATGTTTATCTTTTGGTGGTTTTTGCATTTCAAGCATTTCTTGCAACGAGGAACTACTACTTTTAAAACTAGCTAGTTTTAAAGTTAGTGAGCTAATTTTAGATTGAAGGTTGACACATGATTCACATTCAAGACTAATTTCTTTGTTTCTTTCTAGTTGTTCTACTCTTGTTTTAAGTTCACAAGCCTCCTTTTTTAGTACATCATTTTTTGCCTTTAGTTGTTTGTTTTTGTTGATAATCCTAAGACTAATTTTGCACAGTTTATCATACTCATTTTGTCATGATTCATTATCTAGAGATGAGCTACTATAGTAAGGAGTGTCGGATAATACCTCATGTTGTCAAGTTCCATGAGACAAATTTCTTCCTTTTTGGAATCATCTTCGCTATCGCTCAAACACCCAACAAAGAATGCCTTTTGGTCGTTGTAAGAGTGTTTGGGACAATCACTTATGAAGTGATTTGGATCTCCTCACTTGAAGCACCTACGATCTTCTTTTTCCTTCTTATCTTCCTTGATTTTCTGGAAGTTCTTTTTGTCTTCATGGGATTGGCGAACAAACTTTCCTCTTCTTCTAAAGAACTTTTTGAAATCTCTTACCGCCATGGCGTATTCTTTATCTTCACTATCCGAAGAGGATCCTTCTTCTTCACTTAGAACCTTTCTTGCTTTGAGAGCAAATGATTTGTACTTTTCTTTCTTACTCTTAGAGATCTCCAAGTCTTTTTCAAGTACTACCTCATAAACCTTTAGATTGCCGATAAGCTCGTCTAGGGGTAGTGTTGATAAGTCATTGAATTCTTCTATTGCCGCCACATTCGGATGCCATTTAGTAAGAAGAGCCCTCAATAATTTCCTAACATGATTACGACTTGAAAAAGATTCATCAAGTGCTTTTAGTGATGTAATAATAGTATTAAATCTAGCACAAGCACAATCAATGGTCTCATCATCGGTAATAGTAAATTCTTCATATTTTTGAACAAACAAGTCTATTTTGTTATCTTTTACTTGCTTGTTACCTTGATGAGTGATTATTAAAGAATTCCAAATATCCTTGGCCGTGTCACACATAAAAATTCTTTCATATTCTTTTTTCGGCAAAGCATTGTATAAAACCATTTTTGCTTCATCATTTTTAGAAATCATTTTCTTATGACTAGAAGGGGGGTTGAATAGTTTTCCTGTTTTATAATTTGCTTTTCCAAATTTTGTTATGATCTTATGTGAAGTTTTCACAATATTGATGTTT
>BQNB010040089.1:0-27413 GCA_026074375.1 Tanacetum coccineum
CTAATTAATATTAAACCTAATTTAAATTAATTAAATTAAATAAACTAACTAAAGTTACCCTAAGGGACTAACAGTGAAAGGACACAAGGACTAACGGGGTAACAGCAAACTGACCACAGGGACTAACAATGTTAACTGTAATAAAGAAAATTACATAAATGGTCCCTGAGTTGGACCCCGATTGCAAGGGTGGTCCAAAGTGCTTATTAGCAAAAAGCTAAAGAAGCAAAGTTGTAAAGGGAACTTAGGAGAACATTTTTCATAAAAGGAGTATAAGCTGTAGTGGACTAAATAAGCTAAAAATGTGAGCTTTTGGGCTGACAGAAACTTATTAAGCTTATGAGCTTATTTGCTTTCTTTTTGGGATTTAAGCTACAAAATAAGCTAGAAAGCTAGGGGGATAAGTCACTAGGCTAAGGGTGTCCTAAATAAGCTAAAGTATTCTAAATTAAGCCCTAAAATAAGCTGGAAGTGATTTGAGCTTATGAGACAGTTTTAGAAAGAAAACAGAAAAAAGTGGACTTTAAGCCCTAAATAAGCTAACCTAAAGGGGGAGTTAAGCTACAAGATTGTGGGGAATTAAAGAACTACCTATAAGCTACAAAGAAAAGCAAAAAGATCCTAAGGCTTATAATCAAATAAGCTAGAAAAAGTGGGCTGAAATGAGGTGCTCAGCACCAGGGGAGCATGCAACAGTGGACAAGGGTACTTTTTGAGCTTATGCAATAAGCTTATAAAAGCTTTTTAGCCAAAGCAAACCTCAAACAGATAACAAAGGGAGGCAATTTAGCTTATTTCCAAAATTTGAGAGCTTAGGAAACAATTTAGGCTGCTGATATTGTGTCTTAAACTTGAGGGTTCTAAAAGAATTTTGCAAAGCCAAATTTTGACTTAAACTTGGTCAAACTAAAGGGACAGAACAAGGTGGGTTTTATTTGGCTAGAAACACAACAAAGAGCACAACAAAAGTGTGCTTAAGCTGCTTATGCAGCTTAAGCCTTTAAGCTCAAGTTTGCTTAACCAACTTTTGACAGAAACCAAAAGACTCTTAAAAATTGATTTTCAAACTGAAATTAGTGATTAAAGTGACTTAATAGAGCCTACACACTCAGCCAAAAGTGGCTGAGTGCACTTGACCCATAACCAACCCTTTTTGACCCATTTTAAGGTCTATGCCAAACACTCCCTTAAATTTGTAAATTCGTTTTTTAACTGATTTTTTGTAAATGGGGGGCAGAGATAATGGATTACAAGTGTATTGTAATAACTTTTAACACATGTTTACACAATGTAAACAGAATGAAACAGCTGAATTTATATTTCAAATTTTGACAATGACAATAACAAAAACTCTTAACCTTTTTTATTAAAAACAGAAAAATTTCAACATAAAACAACTGAGTTACACTTTAAATGATAAAGAGGAAGACTTGGAATTAAAATTAAGTTAAAAAACATAAAAATTGGTGTGTCGACTTCGGCTTGTTCTTGGCTCTTCTTATACAAGTCCATTTCCTTCTCTTTGTCTTGGGACAAGCTGGTTGTAAGAGTACAACACTCCCCAAGATAATCCTAGCCCTTTGTTTGCCTTCTCATGATCTCACCATTGATGGGTTGCTTCGGGTTGTGTGATTGAACTGGAAAGGGGGTTATAGGGTCATTGGGTAAGTGGGAATTGGTGAAGGTGAGCTGTGAGTGTACTTAGGATAGTGGTTTATGCTCTAAACCATGGGGAAGGGGCGGTTTGATTTTTGGCGGGTACGATGGAGGTACAGTATTATGGTTACAGGTTTAAACGTAAAGGTTGAAAAAGATGCAACTTTGGTCCTTCAACTATCTTTCTCTTTTCAATTCTATTTGAGCCCAAGTTAGTTATAATGAAGGTTTTGGAAGTGGCACAATTGGTCCCTTTGATTTATAACTAAAGAGATAAAAGAGAGTTTAGATAAATTGCAAAATCAGTCCCTGCTGTTTTAATAGAAAAAGAGGTAAAGGAAATTTAAGCAAATTACAAAACCAGCCCTTGTGTTTTATTTTTCTATTTTTCTTATTAAAACAATCTTTCAAACTTGGCAATTTAGCCCCTAAAGTTTTATTTTTTTCATTTTTAATTATAAAACAAAGTTTTAAAATTTACATTTTGGTCCTTGTATGGCCACTGGGTTTGGGTTTAGTGCCCAATAAGGTTTAGTCTTATGTTTAATTGGGCTTTTTAAGGCCCACTAAGGTGTGGGTTGGTTATTGGGCTTTTTCAAGCCCAATAAGGATTATGGAGTGGGTTTTGTTGTACATGGCTGAGATTGGCTGTAACTGGGCTAGGATTGGGGCCCCCCCACCCCACCCTTCAAAGTCTTCACATCTCTGTCATTGCAACACAAAAAGGCGTTGAATTGATTGATGGCCATTTGGACTTCACCAGTCTCATAATTATACTATTGGCTTTCCCGGCCCATGCATATGGGTTAAGATTGCATTAATAGTATTCTTAAGTTCCGGCTTCCGTTTGACTGCAGATTCTTCAGTATTGACTCTGACTTGTGGCATTTTTGGACTTGGCCTTGATTTTTCACAGTCTTTACCATTCCATGCGCAGTTTTGTCATTTTTAGCCTGGGTTTTCTGTCTTTTGTTGATAACCACTTCCTGCACAATACAAATGCAAAACAAACATATATTTGGCAGTTTTTGTCTGTTTTTGGTCATTTAAGCTCGTTTTTAGAGGTAAAAGATATGTGTAATTAAGCACATATCAAATCCCCCAAACTAAGGTATTGTGTGTCCTCACGCAATGTTATGAAGTAAACACGTAAGCCCCGTTTTCACCATTTTCTTTATTTACACAACACAACAAATATTTTTGGATTTTCTCATTATTTAACAATTTTGACTTTCTTTTAGAATATATTAAACTTGGATCATAAATGAGAAGCGCCCGTAGAGTGATCTACGGATGTCCTAACGTATAAATTTCATCGCCTCGATTTTTCGCAAGTTCCAAGCTAAGCAATTAAACAAGATCATTGTCGATATAAGTTTATATGTTAAGCCCTCATACTTATGACTTGTGAATTTTCAACTCCCAACATGGATATACGATTGAATGTGTGTACTCATTTTAATTTAACCATAGACCAACTTATTTTCATAGTCATATTCAAAATTGAACATGACTCAAAGCAGACACATATTAAGACTTCGTAACTTGATTTCGAGATTTAAACTTTAGAACTTTTTGCAACATTTTTAAACATCATAAATCATAAGTCTTAAAGCTTAAGAATGCTTGCATAGATTGAACCCTCTACCTCGGTGGTTTAAACGGAGCAGGCTATCACAACCAACACCAGGTCTTAGTTTTGAAAACCCCACCCCGTTGCTACGTAGTGGGAAATCACATCAACACCTTATTCCAATATGGCTAAGGATTAGTGGTCTTAGTTTGAAACCTCAGCCTAGACCTTTCTTCTAGTGAGATGTCACGACACAACCAAATCCTAGAAGCAAAGAAGTCTTAGTTTGAATACCCCCACCCTCGTTGCTACTAGGTGGGATATCACGACACATCTTTTATTGCACCATAATATCAACTGCATGCTTCATTGTCAATAATTTCAATATTCATGCAATTTTTTGCATTCACATTCATCATGCTTCTCTGCATTTATCTTTTAAATCACTACAAATCACGCTTTTAAACTCAATTACAAATTTGAAGCTTTACTGAACATCGATTGACTATAGTTGAATTAAATTGATTACGTAGATTAGGGGATTAGAAATACCCACGGGAGAGAAAAACCACAATTACTCGTATAAGTTATTAAAGAATCTGCTTAGCACATTGAACTTATATTTAACTCTATCATTTCTCGTTCTACACATTATTAAAAATTTCAAAGCTATAAATTCGTGAAAGCTGGCCTTAAAGGAACTAGCTATGGGGAGGGCTCAACAAGCCCCGATCAAGTCAAAAATTATTCTTATTCTACCCAAAAGAAAAGCAAAACTGTGACAAAACACTTATTATATTTTTGAAAAATTTTCAATTTTTTCATTTTTTTGGTATTTTGGTGGTAAAAATGGGTTTACGTGGTAATAATGCTGCAGGAAACAATCAAATCGAAGATACCCCCCCAAACTAGAACTAAACATCGTCCTCGATGTTTTGAAGGGTATTACATTAATCCTAAGGCCATTATGAGTGTTATGCCAAAAGATTAATACGAAAAGACGATAATGATTAGGAATATCGATTTCCCAAATGAAGCTGAGGATGTGAAACTCTTGATGAATGACAAAACTGAGAGTCTTCACAATCCGGGCAATCCTGGACAATAAACAATAACAACAACATGGAAAAGACGGGAAATGGAAAGATAATCTATTTTAGGCACATCAACACAAAAACACTAATTTAACACTACATACTAACTACTACTACGATAAACAATGATAAGCTTTTGGGCCCTCCCACGAGCGCTTGTTAGGGGTCTCGATGCTTTGACCCATCACAAGGATTTAATGGGATCCTTGATGAAAACAAGTTGAAATCAAAATTATCAATCGGGACTTCATTCAGTGACTACGATAAGTATGAATTTCATGAAATACCACTCCGATGAAGATACATCCGGCCTAGAAAAATGATACAATTTGAAATGCCGGATTCAAATATGGGGTCTTCATCCCACAGGAGAGAAGATAAGGTGAATAACGGAATGAAAAGAAAAGGGAGAAAGATCCATACAACATAAGCGAAAATGATCACTAGAAAGGTAATGGAAATCTAACACAAGGGTGGGCCAAAACAATTTAAGCACATGAACTCTTGGTTCGCTTTTCTTGAAAAATATTTCCCACCACATCCATTGTAAAATTGCACAGCTCGGGCTCAATCTTAAAGCAGAAATGATCATACTCCGGTGGAGATATGATGTGAGCAAGTCCATCGGCGAACTCCTCATGATAAAAATCACTCCTATCGGCAGGAGGAAACTGATCATTCGAAAGAACAAATAAAAACGAAATCATATTAGAAGAATCGACATGAATATGTGGTAACTAGCCACTACTCTTCTCTTAAAATGATCGGTATCATAGAAAGCTTTATAATATGTCTGGAAGAGCTAGACTCAGAATGATAGTGGGACTGCCACTACTAGGCCTGCTTCCCAAATTAAAGCACGAAAGTTTCCGATTCTGGGCAAGGAAATTACAAAGGTTTAGTCTCTCCAAGAAAAGGTTAGGAAATGTGGAGGTAGACATGGTCACAAACAACGGAAGATGGAACGGGCAATAATCCTTTAAATGCTTCCGATTTTAGCAACAAGACTATTGACATTCAACAATTTTTCACGAAGGGTACGTCTTTGATACAAAAGAAAGTCATCCTCCAATCCTTCCAACTTCGGGAAAAACAATCTCCCACCTTGAGCTAAGCGGGCTCATAATTGGGAGGTGTATGCCTCAACATACTCGACATCGGATTACTAGAGAAGGAATCTTCATCAGTCGAAGTAGAAAATCTACGTTAGAATCAGAGAAATCCTCTAGATTGATCTTTTGAAATGTCAAGAGGCTAGAATTAGTCAAGAAAAAGGCACATCACCCACACTTTGGGAATACCTTTGGACTCACATGGGATTGGGACAAGGATTCAACACAAGACCCTTAATGAATTCGTCTGATTCCGTTGCCGAAATTGTGTCAAGATGCTCATCCTCCATAATTAGAGAGTTTACGGGCTCCTCGGTTGATAAAACGGGTGTGATTGCAATGGTATAGTCCTCGTCATCATCATCATCACAGTAGACGAGAGGGCGATTCCAAGCCGGAGTATTGATGTACTCAGATAGCTCTCACTTATGAATTTCACATCTTGAACATTTTTGCTAAGCAATTCTTGCACTTCTCGGGTATAGCTATAGCTTAACTTCAATAAGTTGTCCAAGCATGCAATAGAGACCTATGGCCGTTTTTCCAGAAAAAAAGAGATACATAAACTTTTGAAAAGCTTTCAATCGATATTATTAGGTCCTCTTGCTTGCAAAGCTTCCATGCTCATTGGTTGAGGAGGTTGATGATATGACGGAAAATTGCGGTGTATTGAAGTTGTTCAAAACGAAAGAATTAGAATCATAGCAAGGATTTTTGCTCATGATAATAGTCTTCAATCATCGGTTGACGTTGACACTGAAAAGTCTCATGAGGACCTCCACAATAGTTACAACAAAGGAATTGTTGTTGAAGACTTTGAGGATTTTGTGAGAAATTAAAGTCTTGATTGTAACACAGTTCCGATTGGATAAACGGAACTTGGGGTGAACAATCGTAACCATAATGAACATTGTTTCCAAAATTCTCATAAGAATGAGTCGGGGGTTGTGGAGATGGGTTTGAATAATCGGGAGTGTTATTAGATGAGTACGGAGTTAAAACATTTGGTGTTTCACTCCGAATCTTACAATAAAAACAAACTCCATCATATTCATTGCAACCACATTTTTGGCATTGACCAAAAATTTTTGGTATTTGCACACTTTTTCGAGCTTGTGGGATCTTATCAACAGTTTGTTTGGTTGGTTCCGGATTAGAGATAATCGGAGTTTTCGGTGGACAATTATAACCAATATGAGCACCTCTCCCACAAGACTTACAAGTGCATTGTTGACAAAAGATGCCATCTAACGAATCACCACACTCGCAACAACACTTTTGGTCGATTAGTGGAGATTTTTGTGAGGAATTGACACTGGGGTCTTGTTTGACAACGAATGGCTCTCGAGGAGCATTAACAACGTTGGAATTGTCATTGGATGACTTGGAAGTATTTTGAAACTTTTGAAAAGCTTTCTCCAATATCTTTCGTGTCAGGTCACATTCTAGACAATTAAGACCATGCAACAGGTCTCCACAATCGAAACAAATTCTTTCAATCTTAATGTGTTGTTGAGACGATTCGGGCATTGGAACAAGAATCTTGTTTTTGAGTTTCTCTTTTGAACAACAAAAGGCTGAAGTGTGCAAATTTCCACAAGCCGAACATGCTTTAATCGCTTTAAGGCGACAATCGAATGATGTCATAAGAATTAAATAGATAGAGGGATAAGGAAAGAATTAACTGATACGAAGAAAAAGAAGATTATTTTTGGTTTTTTCGAATTTATTAACAACATATTTCACAATTGGACAAAATCAGATAGACAACTTAAACCTGATAATCAATCTTACTTCACGGTAGCTCTCAGAATGAAAAACGCACAGGTGAGCGGAGGAGTAGGAATAGCGCGAAGCTTATTTCTCCTTTCGGGTCGTAGTTCCTAGGAACAACCCTCCTTATACCCACTTTATAGTTTGTTAATCAAATCGAGGTGAGCCGTATATCGTAAGTGACACAGAAGGCAAGTTTTAAATCTTTAGTTCGATTGGGAACTCAGTAGTTCACCGGAACTTTTTATGATAATACCTCAGTTGAGAATATTATATTTTGGTATTTTACCAATTAGTGAATTTTAAATTTTTATGGACAATTTTTTTTATTTTTTTGATTTTTTTGGTTTTTTAATTTTTATATGATATGTACTAATAAAAAGAAAAGAAAAATATTTTTGTGTTTTTTAATATGATATATTAATAATAAGACAAAAAAAAATATTTTTGTGTTTTTTTTAATAATATTTTTTTTTTTAATATGATATAATAATAATAAGACAAGTTCAGATCAAAGTCGGATAGAAATCGTAGCAAATGCCTCCCCGGCAACGGCGCCAAAAATTGATTCGTCAAATAGTATACATGAGAATCAATGATAAAAAGATTCCGGAAGAGATATTCCCGGGTCGTATGTCCCAACGAGGCTGCAATTGAAAATTATCCTGGTTTGAAGAGAAATTGACTGATGGAGAATATATGATATGAACACTGATATGATTACAACTAAGAATAAGATTAAATAAAATCTAATTTAATCTACGGGAAACAAATATAGGAAACAGGGATCTTAAAAACTACGGGAAACAAAATTAGTTATAAGGAAATCCTAAAATTAAATCTAAATTAAATTAAAAATCAAAATTAAATTCTAATTAAGTTAACTTGAAAAATAAAGAAAACTAGAACTAAAACGGAGGTCGTTTGAATGCTAAACGAAAAGAAACGGTAAAACGTACCCGGTAAAACGGGTCTAAAACTGAAATTTAAGAAAAATTAAGCCTACACTAGATTTTATATTTTTCCTAGACACTAAATGACAAAAGAAAATTTTGTAAAAAAGAAATATATTTTTTTATTAATTTTTGGATTTTTTATGAATTTTTAAAGATTAAAAACTAATTAAAACTAAGAAAATAGAAAAAGACAAAAAATAAAAGTTATAAAAATTCTGAAAAAATAAAATTAAATAAAGAAAAAATTAACAATTCTAAAAATATAAAAATGCCCAAATTTTACTGATTTAAATAAAAGTAATTAAACTTATTAAATTTAAACCTAAATTAATTATTTAATTAACTAAATGCTAACAGCTGTTAAGCTAAGGGGACTAACAGAGTAAAGCAACAAGGACTAACGAAGTAACAGGCTAACTAACCACAGGGACTAACAAAGTTAACTATGAAAGATAAAATTACACAAACAGTCCCTGAGAATGACCCCGATTACAAAGTGGGTCCCAACAGCTTATTTTTGAAAACTTATAAAAGCAAACTTATTAAGGGGCTTAAGCGAAGAATTTTTCCTAAAAAGCACATAAGCTGAATTCTCAAGAATAAGCCAGAAATGTGAAGCTTATTGGGGCTAGCAATAAGCTAAATAATCTTTTCAGCTTTTTTTTCTTTACTTTTTGGGGCTTAAAGCTCACAAGAAAGCTGAAAACTAAGAAATAAGCTACTAGTCCTAAGGGGAGTCCTAATTATAAGTCCTAAGGCTTACCTAAAAAGCCAAAATAAGCTGAAAGATGACTTAAGCGTATGTGACAGTTTTAGAAAGAAAAACAGAAAAAAGTGACTTTAATGCCCTAAAACATCTAACCTAAAATGGGAGTATAAGCCTTACAAGGATGTGGGGAATTAAAGAACTACTACCTATAATCTACAAAGAAAAAAGCAAAAATAACCTAAGGCTTATAATTCAATAAGCTAGAAAAAGAGGCTGAAATAGGGGATCTTCCACCAGGGGAGGTCAACATGGTCTTAATGGGCTTTATTTAGCTTACACAAATAAGCTAATCAAGAGCATATTCCCAAGACCAACCCAAGACAGATGATGAGGGGTGTCACTTGGCTTTAATGCCAGAAAATTGAGGTTTGAAAAGCACTATAAACTGCTGATATTTGGGCTACAAGTTGGCTGATTTCACAAACATGATGCATACATACACACTTGGTGACTTGGTGATGGTTAAAAGGACAGAACAAAGGGGTCTCTCTTTTGGCTTTTTGTAACTTAAACAACACAAGAAATGAGGAGCTTAAGCTGTTTCAACAGCTTAAGCTCTTATTTTCATTTGGGCTCATCTAAATTTTGACAGAATATAAGAACAACTTAAAAACTTATTTTCAAATTAAAAAAGATGATTAAAATGGCCTAATGAAGCCTACACACTCAGCCAAAAGTGGCTGAGTGCACTTGACCCATGCACAACTTGGTTTGACCCATTTTGGGTCTAAACCAAACACCCCCTTAAATATATAAAAAACGTTTTTTTAACTGATTTTAGTGAAAGGAAAGCTGAGAAAGGTGAGTACTAGTGAGGTTTAACAATTCTAACACATTCTTAAACAAGTTAAACATGATTTAAAGGCTTCTATTAATCTTTAAATTTCGACAATAGAGTATGAAGATTTTCAAGAAACTCTTAACTTTTTATTAAAAATTAAGAAATTACAACACAAAACTTTTTTAATGAACTGAATTACAATAATGCTTAAAAAAGACTTAATAAAAAAAACATTTAAACTAAAAACAGGGTAGTACACTTCGGCTTGTTCTTCTAGCTTTATACAAGTCCTAAGTCTTCTCTTTTTCTTGACTTGTGTTAGTTGTGTGAGTACAGACCTTTGCACACTCTTCTTAGCCCTCGAGATCACTTTTGTGTCTTCTTTTTTATTGTTGACTTTGATTCTTTTCTATCTTAATTCTTGTCTACATTCTTCGTCTTTCTTTACTTTCTTTGCTTCTTATGTTCCTTCGTTTTTTCTTCTCTATTTGTTCTTTTTTACTCTTTCTTGTCACATACAACCTCAGCCATTGATGTTGCTTGGTTTGTGTAAGATTCAACATGGGCCGGAGATAGAGAGATAAGGTTAATGGGGAGTGAAAAGGATATGCGCTTTAGCTGTTGAGTTAACTAGGGGAGGTGGGTTTTAGAAGAGAAACCGTGGTGAGATGGTTTAGGTTTTGGCGGTAGTGGTTAAGGTACAGGTTGTTACCCATTTTTAAAGAAAAGATTTAAGATATGCAATTTGGTCCCTCAACTATATTACTCTTCATTTCTTTCTGGCCCGTTTTAGTTATAAAAAAGGTTTTGCGAAGAAGTGTCCCAAATGGTCCCGATCCTTCCCTGCGTTTTAAAATACAAAGAAAACAAAGAGTTAGGGTAAATTGCAATTTCAGTCCTTTTTGTTTTAATTTCTCTATTTTCCTCATTTATAAAACAGCTTTTAAAACTGGCATATTTTGGCCCCTTTATCTTATATTTTTCATTTTTCTTTTATAAAACACTTTTAAAAATGACAACTTTAGTCCCTAAAGTTTATAAAAATTGAATTGTGGGCTTTTGTTGGGCTTGGGTTTGTATTGGGCCCACTGGGTTTGGGTTTGGTTATTGGGCTTTTTCAAGCCCAATAAGGTTATGGAGTGGGTTTTGTGTGTACAATGGCTGAGATTGGCTGTAACTGGGCTAGGATTGGGCCTTCAAAGTCTTCACAGTCTTTGTCAATTGCACACAAATGGGCTGTTGTAATTGATTGAGGGCCCATTTGGTCTTCATCATCTTCATAAATATACTATTGGGCTTTCCCCCGGCCCCATCAGATGGGTTAAGATTGCATCCAAACAGAATTCTTCAGTTTCCGCTCGATTTGACTGCTATTCCTTCAGTAATGACTCTGACTTTTGACATTTTGGACTTTGGCCTTGATTTTGCACAGTCTTTTCCATTCCATGCTCAGTTTTGTCATTTTGGCTTGTTTTCTGTCTTTTTTTGTTGATATCCACGTTCTGCACAAAACAAAAATCCAGAAACAAACATATATTTGGCAGTTTTTGTCTGTTTTTGGTCATTTAAGCTCGTTTTTAGAGTAAAAGATATGTGTAAAATAAGCACAATCCAAAGCATTATCAGGAGGAGGAACAAGTTCCCAAACTTCAAGACGTTCAAATTCATGAAGTTCCTCTTACATAGCTTCAATCCAACATGCTTGAGTTAATGCGTCTTTATAGTTCTTAGGTTCGACTGATGTGAGAAAGGCATCATAGTAGCAGAATAAGGCTTGTTCATGGAGTTGTAGTCGTGTGGAAACTGGTCTGTCGAGATTACCGATTATATTCTCAAGTAGATGATCCTTAGTCCATTTGATATTATGTTCAGAAACTTGGTGATCGGGAGGACACAAATGTATGAATAACAGCACCCGATGATAGGATTGATCGAAGCAACTTCTAGAATTGGAATACCAAAGTATGGATCATTACCCATATGTGCAACTTCAATATCATGATTATCTCTCAACATTATGAGATAATTTATAGAGTTCGATTTCTTGTGCTGTATGAGAGTTACTTGGTGAATGTTGGTACTTGATCGAACTGTAGTAGATGAAGGTAGACAGTTGATACAGCAAGAATCAGAGTAGAACTACTTCATGAATAATGAGCAAGAATTCTGGTTCTTGTAAATCAACATAAGTGTGGGATTAAGTGACTCGTCAAACATTGGTTTGAAAACAAATCCTATCCCTATCTCGAATGTGGTACAAATTGTGTGAAGAAGGCATGGCTTAGCCGAGTCCAAACTGATTGTTTACAGAGTCATATCATGAAGATCGGTCCTGAACTGCCTTTGTTCAGAAGCATCGCGGTCATTCTCATCAAAGTCAACATGAAAGGTTCATATTCGTCCCAGTAATGTCTGTTTTAAAATTCGTAATGCTTTCTTTCGTGGGGTGCATTAGGCCAATGAAAATACATGTCACCTTCGATTTGTTAACTTACCTCCAAATTCCTCGCTATCAAAATCGATGGGTAGCAGAGCGCACTAAAACACACGAAGAAACGATAGATCGGGAGGTTTGTCGTGTAAAAGCTCGTATGGTATTTTACCGTGACAAAACGACTTATCATCGGAACAATTTTGGGTATAACAATGCCTGTGGCAACCGCTTCGCCCATAGAAATAAAGAGCTTTTTGCATAAATAAACTCGATCGGGCTGCTCAATAGCGTAACGATTTTGTCTTCACAACACCGTTTTGCTGTGGTAGAGTGCGGCAACTGATGTTTCAATAAGAGATGCCAACTCCATAATATACACGCGCAATGTCTGATTAACAACTCAGGTTCCATATCTGTTCTGATGCGACGGACGGTTTCCTTAGCCCGTAACTTGATCATCTTCAAAAAGTTGATAATAAAAACTAGAGCTTCGACTTTTGATCGGCAAACATTTTTACCCATTTAAATCTAGAGTAGATCATCGACATAACGATGATGTACTTCATTCCATTGACACTTTGCGACATGCAATTGCCCACACAGATCATATGCAACAGATAGAGTTATTTACTTGAAGATTTGGGTTTGTGGGTTTCTTTGAACTTTTTGCCTAATGCCACAATGCAAGAACATAGCTGATCCATTTCAAAACTTGAAGCTTATGGAGCCCTCGCAAGTCCATGTCTTGCAAGCAGATTAATAGCGATGACAACAAAACAAACGCATACCGAAATTCAAGTGAGATAGACGACGGATGCCATAACCAAGGCTGGTTTAGAAGCTTTTGACAATAGACAAATGTGAGAGGACCCATCTATATTTCCTAAGTAAGAGTGTATAAAGATTATCCCCTCGAGATCCGGTCATAATCAAACCTTCTAGATTACGAATTAATGCGATGTGTGTTTGACGAAAGGCACTTTTGAGATTGGAATAACATACTTTCCCACAGAAAATATAATATGCCCAAGTCTTCAAAACTAATAAACCCTTTAAATCGTAACATATCCAATCTGATAGTCTCCATAACCCATTATCTTGCAACGTTGATATTTCCGAATTTTACAGTACCCAGAAAATATTACACAGATGAAAAAGGTTGAGGGCAGAAGCCGATCTCCGTCCAAAGTGCTTTGAGTCACCCGTATGACCAAATACCAATAGGACTCTTTGTACAACCTGCAATTCCTTAAGAGAATAGATGGAACATAGTTTTATTAGATCCCCCAAGATTTACTGGTGTTCCAGTTGTTAGCAGATATTGGTTGTTAAACCTTATTTTGCTAACGGACCTCATATTCGTATTCTTCCTAGGTTTCCTTGATTATAACAAATAAACCACAGGAATGGGTGATTCATATTCTAGAATTATTGTTACCTAGAAGGCACTTCATTATTAGTGGGAATCTAGTTAAAGGGCACGCATTTTCCTACCATAGTGAAGTCCGAGCCGGTAGGTCACCAAATAAATCCTACTCTTAGAGAACACATTCCTGTTAGTTTTCCAAATCTCTTCTTATATTTTTTTCTCTAAGGTTAGCACGAAATTTCACATCATTTATAGAATTAGAAACACACAAATTATCAGAAGACACATGCAAACATCATCGTTAATAAAACAACAATATCAAATTTATCTTGTTTCTTGGAATTCTGCAACAAACGCAGATCCCATTAGCTTTAACATTACCCATTCCTTTTTATTCAAACTAATATTAACGTTCCTATATGAAGCTTCTACTTTATTCATCGAATATACTACTTGGTGTTTTGCAGAATCTTGATCATTCCTGGTATTTGCCTGAAGCTGTGATCCGCTAGCACTAGCAGAACGTCTTACTCCAGTGAGCGAGCGCATGCAACACGACGCTTGTTCATAAACTATTATAGAGGTCGAGTCCCGTTTTGTATTTTCTGTGGATGTTAGTGATTTCGGCAAATACCTAACTTTCTGTCCTTTTTCTTACGTTGACCGCACTATATTAGGATCAAAATGTTGATGCTAGGGCAAGCCCTACTTGATGTGTGAAAGCAAATCCTAATGACTTTTGTATACCAAAAGGCAAACTCTAAACATTGAATCTTGAGATACTTCGCTTTTACATGTTGTGAACGACATCCTTAAGGAGCCAATAGCTTTCCCTTCCCGAGTGTGCTTAATTAAAAGAGAGCGAGCATAATCCTTATTATCAACAAGTATTTGGCGTTATTGGTTCCATATTATCCTAACACTTTGGATCATAGAGTGGTCTCAATAGCCTCCTTATCTAAATCTTTTCCTTTCATTTTCATTAACATCAATTTTATAGGCAGTTAGGACCAAAAAACCTTGTAACTGAGAGTTTTGCAGTTAAATCAGAAATTTCCCCAACTTTATATTTGACTTGTTTGATAACGCAATGCACATGTTCTTTTGATTGAACACTTTTTGTTTAAATCGAGTCATTAAGTTGCTTTATAAGTCTGTTTCAAATGCCTCATTTCTCAGCAACAAGTTTTGTCCACTCTATGGTTCCAATTCAATGTTAAAGAGTCTCAATATCATCCAGTCCAGTTGACTTTAACTAATCATCCACATTTTCCCTCATAAGACTTAATTTTTGCACTCTATCAACTTGACAATGACTGTGTCTTTCTCTTGAGACTGAGCTCTCAATTCACTTAATTCAAACAACTGAGTAAAACTTGGAGCATTTTGATCTAAAACACTGTTTGCTGTTGAAAAAATTTATTGATTAAGTTTGAGAATCAAGCTTCAAAGTGATTGCCAATGTTTTTCAAGAGTCGTAAAACTCTTACAAAGTTTATCGTAAGTTTCTTTATCAACAAAATCCTTTTTGTTGAGAAGCTCAGTCTTGAGTTCGGATACTTTAGGACATTCATTTAACAGTTTTACACAAGAAAACTAACCATCATTCACAGAACAAATTCACAACCAGTTTTTACAATATCATGATCAATGTCTTGGTGCCAAGAGTCATTCATTTCACACTCAAAACTTGATTCATTTAACCTCGAAAGTTCTGGAACTCTAAGCGTGTTGTTCGAACAGTCTGTTTCCATTTAATAAAAGACATTTGGACATCGGCAAGATTCCATCACCAAGTATTACGTGAAAGTTATTGAAGAATCTTTAATTCTTTATAAACGGAATAATTTCATCTCGAAAACAAGCCTGTATGTTTCAAAACCCCACTGCCCTCAGTGATAAGCGTTGCAGTTAGTTCATTCTTTGCAACCTGAATCACAGCCAGTAAGATGGCTTAAGCTCATTAAATCTAGTATTCACCATACTTACTTTAGGAAGTTCTTTTGGAACCTCAACATTGTTGGATTGTTGAAGAAGGAGACGGGTCTAAAGGTGGTGCCGAGATTCGCTTTCCAAATAGCCGTGTTTCACTATATAAATCAGATTGGCTCTGAACAAATCGTTTGTTGTAATCGATATAAGAATAGCATAATTAATGTATTTTAGTGTTCACTTTTATGTTTTTAACCAAAACCATTGGATCTTGTTCTTGTCAAAATGCATTTTTGAAACGACATCTCTTCACAAAGCATTAAATAATCTCATCAGAATCAGGAATCACAATAGCTAAATCCATTTTAAGAATGAATTCCCGTCATACATTTTTGCTTGACTCCGAATTTTCTTCAGATAGACAAGGTTTTTCACAAAACCGATATCTTGTTTCGTGAATGATCATAACAAATTTTTGGAATTAGTCATCATATGAACAGTTTGCTCAGATTGACCTCTTTAAAAAATGATATTATCAGGTGGCTTAATTTTCTTTCAAAAGCAATTTCTCTATCAATATTTTCTGTTTTTCTTCCATTTTTAAATCATTTTTGAATCAGAAACTGTTTTCATTTTAAGAATCCTTTTCTTGCATGTTTAGAAAAATGTTTGCTTAAGACGTTCATATCCCGTCATACTGTTCAATTGATCCTGAAAAACTGTCTCAAAACTTTTTTCATTCTTTCAAATCTTGAACCCTCTTCTTTATCATTTTCAAGCTCGTATCAAAGCTTTAATGGCACTTTTAATTCCAGATTAACATTGGTGCAGTTCATCACATGTATTTAATGATTCAAAAACATAATAATATCGAGGGCATCTTGTTGAGTAGAAGAGTTAGAATCTGGACAATTTCCTGTTGTGTTTCACCCAGATACTGAGATAAGGAATGATCTTTGCTATCACTGGTTTTATATTCAGTTTCTGTCCTGATTCAAATCATTTAGACTGTCCAAAAAGACGTCAATTTATCTGCTCACTTTGATTGATTAAATCACAGGTCAGATTATCCGGATTGTGTACCTCAGTGAGTGCATCTGAGCCATTCCTGGAAAGATTCACCATAAGAGCAATCTTGGCTGAGTTAAGTTCATCATAATCAGAGTTATAGGCATCCAGATCATCGCTTGAAAAGCAGCATGTATGGGTAATGACGTCTGAAGAGGTAAACAGCATTGTGGGTAATGATAGTCTGAGAGGTTTGAGTGTCAGGAAGTCCTGGATCTGCCAAAAATGCTATTTCTTCCTCTGTTAAACCTTGACCACATTTGCTTGAGCTTGAACCAGCAACACTTTATCATTGAACCACGTTTTATCCCTTTTTCTCTTGGGCATAGTACACTGCTTGGAAATACGACCCTCCCCTTTGCAGTTGTAATTGATGATAATCCGTTGTTTCCCTGTGTTGCTTTCACTTGCTCCAGGAGTTTATTTTCTTGTTGTTCCAGCAGCATAAGTAGTTTGTCTCCCCTGAACAGGTTGCACAGTTACTTTTCCATCATAGATGGTAGCTTGTTGACGAGGGTTTGATGAAGTCCTTAGCTGATTGTTGGTAGTAGGATACCGGGATGTGACAACAGCAGTTAAGAATGACATCATGTGATTGATCACATCAATTGGATCATCCCCTTTTCGGAACACTGGAATAATTAGACCGGAGTCTGGTTGGGAAAATTTAGATTGTTAATGTTGGTAAGTTGTGGGAGCATATTCTAATTGTGGGATGGATAATTGTGGAGAATAAACGTTGTGGTGAACTGAGGATTGGTACTCATTTGATGGATAAGTGATTGAAAGAGGTGTTGATTGACTGGTTGTGAATTGTTGAGTCTGATAAGGTGTTACAAACTGTGAAGACGGATATGGTGAAACATGATGTTGAAGTTGAGAGTTCGGGAGAGTGTGTAGATGAGATTGATAAGTTGACGGAGGTAATTGGTGAGATGCAACTAAAGCAAGAGGATCGGAGTTACGTTCATGCATCAAACGAACTTCATTTGCATGTCTTTCGTGTTGTTGCAGGTAAGCATGAAGCTGATCAACATTGGTAGTATGCAAGTCTTTGACCAATTTAACATCAGTAACAAATTTGCTCCATTCATCAGGAAGAGTGTTTAAAAACTTGGTGTTAACTTGAAATTGCTCCAATGGCATCTTGTAGATGTTCATATCATTGAGTAACAGAGTGAACCTCAAGTAGTACTCATGTAACGACTCTCCTTTCTTGTAAGTGAACTTATCGAATTCATCATACAGCTTGCATTCTCGTTCTTGTTTTGTTAACGACGTTCCTTGCATTAGCAGTTTAATCTTCTCCCAAAGATCTTTTGCAACACGATGTTGACTCACAAGAGCATAGATTTCAGTTGGAAGGCCTTGGAGAATGATGTTTATTGCTTTGATGTCACAATCAGCTTGAATGGCTTCAGCGGGAGTCAGTTCAATATATTCCTTAAGCCTTGTTGCTCCATCCACAGTGATTGAAGGCCAAACGAGTGGTCCTTTTTCAACAGAGGCAAGAATCATTCTTCCATGAGGTCTATTCAACATATACAGTTCCATTCGGCTCTTCCAAGAATCATACAAGTGTTTTTCAAGCATTGGTGGTTTGTTGTCTCCTCCTGAAAGAAGTGACTTATCGGCAAGAGTCGTCATTGTGGTATCAAAAAGATTACAAATTGATCGATCGGTGGTAGAAAGAAATTGTGTTTGGTTATGTGATTGTTGAGTCTTGAAATGAAACTACACGGGATTTTACAATTCTCGACAAAACCGGGAAAACAAGTGTTTGTTTCACGGGATTTTACAAGTCAAAGAAATAAACCGTATAATTTAGAACTTTGAGTTAATGTGTCTTAAATGGAATTGACTAGTTCGGTTGACAAAGAAATTGCCTAGATCGGTTGTCTTGTTCGGTTGACAAAGGGACAAACTAGTTCGGTCCACTTGTTCGGTTGACAAAGAGTTAAACTAGATCGGTTCAGCTGGTTCGGCTATGCTTGTTCGGTTATCTAGTTTGGTTGTCAAACAATCTCAATGAAAATCTAGATCGGTTCCAAATGAAAACAGCTACTTCGGTCCTTCTAGTTCGGTTCCAACTAGACTAACTAGTTCGGTTCCAACTGAGTTAAATCTCGTTCGGTTCTAACTAGTGAGCACTCGTTCGGTTCCAACTGACAGGAGTCTAGTTCGGTTCCAACACAGATGAACTAGTTCGGTTCACTTGATCGGCTTACTCGTTCGGTGACCTTGTTCGGTTGTACTCGTTCGGTTCCAACTACTACGAAACTCAAATTTTCAAAACTCAAAAAGACACATTTTTGAATGGTTTTTAGCAAAAATTCTTGTACAACTAGTGTTACTAACCCTATAGGAACAATAAAAATGAAAACTTTAAGGTTTTTACACCAAAAAATTTTGAATCAAAAATTTTGTTCTTTATAAAGATTTTGAACACAAATCACAAGATAAACACAAAAACTAAACACACCACTCCATGGCTCTTGATACCAATTGAAGAAATATGTAATCTTATGATCTAAACCAAGAACAAGATAGAGATATGTGGGTTGTGATGTTTTGATAGAGAAAGTGATGGAATGGATGATATTATTACTATGTGGAAAATATGAAGATGAATAAACCAACCCCTTTCAAGGCTTGGAGATGGCTTATATGTAGGTACTGATGGGGCCGGCCCATAGGTATGATGGGCTTCCATGGGCCTTTGGTCGCCGCCTGTCTATTCGGTGCTTTGGATTAGCTTTATATTAAAAATAAAAATGACATAATTACGAGTAAGGACCTATTACAACTTGGAAGTGACCGACACTTTTTGTGTTTCCAACAACAATCAATAATAATTAACAGAAATTAAACAGCAGAAAATAAAACAAACATAATTGGGTAGAAGCAGAAGACAGACACTATGAACAATAAATAAGAAAACAGTAAAAAGTCATGGAACGAGGCACGTGTTGGACACTCTTCCCCTTAATACAGATTCGTCGTCTGTTTCAGGGTTACAACGTTCAAAGCTGTTTTTATTGTACAGCCGGACCTGACATACTTGTGAATTATCCGGAAAACCAGTGCTTCTGATCGAAACAGATGCTGGAAAAACCTTGTCTAATGGAGCTTATCTTCTAGTGTGTTTTTTGTTGTTTCTTGGAATGGTTTGAGATTGCCATCTATTTATACACATTTCATATGCTTGGTGTAATGGTTGCAATCAATGTCAATTAATGCCTTATTAATGATTCATAAATTTTTGTTATAAAATTTTGAGTCAAAATAATAACCGCCATTAAATTGTCAATAATGACCATTAATTTACAGTTATAAACATATGAGTAAATATAAACCGCAATTAAATTGTCAATTATGACCTTATTAATTTTACAGTTCTAAAACTTTGAAACAAATAATAAGCCAATTCCAATTGCAGTTTCAAACAAAATATAAATGACATTTAATCATTTTTTCTCCATTCTAAATACCTTCTTTGAGACTCGATATCTCATTCACAATAACTCTATTTTGGACTTACATTTAATAATTATATCTACTAATAATTATTTATGTCCAAATTTAGTGAAAACACATTTTTTACTAAATGTTTTCCAACAATCCCCCACATGAATGGAAATCGGTAGAAAACACTCAAAATTTTCGGCGAAATTTCTTCGGTTGAGTCCTGCATAGGATAGGTAGGTGTGACCCTTTAAACCTTCCCTTGTGAGATGCACTTAGCCTCCTAGATCTGAGTAGACGCGATGTCCTTGAACTCAGCCTCTGTTTACGTAGACGACAATACACACTCACACACTACTCTCCCTAACATTGTCAAGTCCTCATAGTCGTGCTCGTTATGGTCATGAGCACTAGCCTGGTTCTGCAAGAAATTGTGCATGTACATGAATTTTCCAGCTAAGATGGTTGTTAATATACGATGTTGCAAGTAAAAAGGTTTAATTCACTCATTGACAATGATGCTTAGTTGCTTACCCCTGAGACGTCATTAGCTAAGGTGGAAGGATACGAATACAGGGATACTGGTGTGTTATGTATGGATGATCCAAAAATTATATTAAAAAAAACTTAAGGATACGGGGTGTATTTGTATATGCATACAAGTCTAACGCTAAACCTATAAAAGAGACAAGCTATTATATAATATAACTATCAAATATGTAGTATTGATACACACCAAACTCTAAACCTTATTGATAAGTGGCTTGTTTTTTCCTTGTTCTTTTTTCTCTTGCATAGTCATAAATTTTAAGTTGCCTTTTTTATATCTATTTCTAGCTTTGGTAAAAGAACAAAAATAGTCCCTAACTATGAGGAGTCACTGTTCATGAACTTGTTATACTTTATTTGATTTGATTTCAACAATTCGACAATACTTCCCTCACATATCACCCAGCTTTTCAGCCATTAAGGCATACAACTACAAAAATATCTGAGATTTGGGCTGTTAAAAGTGGTTTAAAACAACAGTTATTGCATCCTATGCTTTTTGTACCATTTAAAAGAATCCTTTGGCTTCTATCTCTAAACAAACTCAATGTTAGAGAAATCAGACTTGGATAGAAAAACTGAATTTTACCCGATTCATGACTCACAATTCCGTTATCATATAACTCTTTTCTTCGGGTATAAAATTTCCACCTTATGACGGATAGCATGCTGAGTTTGATATATCTGCACACAGGGCAAAAGTATGCATATCCGTAAGAATCCGCCCATCGTGTTAAGAGAGTAAAGGTCAAACAGGGTTGACTTAAGGGAAAACTAGTTAACAGGGATTCATGTGTATAGCAATTAGCAAAAGAGTTGGCCTTCCATAGGAACACATAAGGTCACTATTCATGCCAGCAACCCTATATTGTACTATTTAAACTTATCCTTATTGTATGTTAAGCGAACCTCGTATAGTTTAGAACACATGATATTTTCTTAATATCATACCATTTTTCAAAAAGTTTAATAGCTTGCCAATTTTCACATCACACAGTTAATGCAAAATCCATTGGGCAATCTAACTCGAATGCAAAGAGTTTCCTTCTATATTTGCTTGAGCAAAAAGAGTAACGGTATCAATCAATAAATGGCAGAATAACTACCATCTGACAAGTAAACAGAAGAAACAACTTGATGACCATCGTCTCCAAAAGGAACTACGAGCTAATATGCAATCAACCAGCTAACCAATTTCCCCAACTCAAAAGAAAAATCCGACCACAACAAACAGATTAATGAACATTCTCTTATCTCCAAAAGGAACTTCCAGCTAACGTCTAACATGCTATCAAATGTCTAATTTCAAAAACGCTATTAACCACGAAACCGAATCGTTCATTCAAGATTTCCGCAACTTACAAGCAAAATTCACACACAAATCACAAACAATCATCCAGTTCACAATCTATACAAGCATAATTACCATTACTTGCACCCTACGTTCCACAATAACTTAAAACAACAATAGAACAAACACATTTTAGCGATCAGTATCTAGCTTCATGAACGATATTAACTACGATATCGTATCAATCCAATAGCAAACAAAGCACACACAGATCACAAATTAGCAACGCAAAGCAAACCACGTGATCACAAAATCACTAATGTGCTGTGTGTGTGTACTAGCGATGCAAACATTTCACAAATGTTCACTCTCAATATAAACGATAACAACAGCATCTTTCAATCAAGGGATTAAGTATTCTCATAGGCCACCCCATTTATGTGTTTGTTTTTGTTTATAATAATTTCGGATAAAAAATAATTTTTAAATCTTTGACACAACAAGAATAAAGCTAAATATAACATATTAAAACAACACAAATAACTTTGAAATGTAAAATATCGGTTTTAGCATTATTTAAGTGCAACTTTATTTAGGCAAAAGTGATTTATAATAATTTAACTAATGTTTTATGCTTAAATTTTTTATTTAATTGCTTTACTATTTTAAACTTAGCTTTATTTAACCACTCAGGGGTGGCAAAAGACAATTTCAAGTTCAATTCCTACTATGTGCAAACATGGCCACGCCAACCTCCTGAAAAGGGAGGGCTTTACCTGGTTTAGTCAGGGACTGTTGTTTGCGGTGGATGGGTTTCAAACAACATGGATATGTCGGCCCAAATAAGTCACAAACCCAGGTTTACCAAAAAAAAACTAAAGTAAAAAAGTTCTAGCATGAATTTGAAGGAGATTGGTATAAAAAGAAACAAAAACATATTTGGATGGCCCATAAGTTAGTTTAAATGAATATGTGTTTCAGTGTGTCCCTAAAGTAAAAAAGTTTTTATTAGCTAGGTGTGCCTCCCGATACATAATCCTCTCGAATCAACCTAACTTCGCTATGATAACAGAGGAGTGTTTAAAAGGGTTTGGTGAAGGGGTGTAGTTTATATGGCACTCGTGCCGAAATATATCGCCAGCATAACATAACTGCAGTAACCGACACCGGCCATGGCGCCATAGGGCGTACGCTGTCTCCACCGGCCAACGTTAGACAGTTTTTTTTTATGTGTTTTATTGGGTTTTTGGTTTAAGTTATAGGTTCCGAATTACAGGGAAAAAGTGGTGATCTGGCGGCACTTTTTCGTATAGCACAGATGCGCGGCAGGACTGAGGAAAATGGTGCTCTAACACTAAAACACATCTCAATTTCGCTTATCATACAACATTATTACAAAAAAAAAAAAAAAAAAAAAACCTAGGTTCTAAAATCTAAGACTACGCAAAAAAACTATAAAAACGATAAAAACAAACACACAATTATGTACATTTTATAGCTAATATTCAATAAAATTGTAACTACATTTGTAAGAGAAATGAAGGTTATTTATATACCGGGAAAAAGGAAGAAGAAACTGAAGGAATAATAATAATAATAATAGCAATGCAGCAGCAGCAGCTTCCTCCTTCAGATCTTCTTTTCATTTCATTATATTTATATATATTTCTTCTGTTGCTTTAATATTTTGATTTATTTTTTAGCAACAGCTTTTGATTCTTTTTAACAATTATCCGTTCATTTGATTTGATTGATTAATTGGCTTCTTTTGTTCTTGTTGTTAGTGGTTGGTTGTTCGTAATTTCAGCGTTTTATCATTTTCTTTATTTATGGGATTTTGCCTGGGTTTAGTCCTTGGATTTATGCTGTTTCTAAAGTTAATCCTGTAGTTTATAATTATTTACTTGCGCCGGCGTGCAACATTTTAGAGTAACTAGCGTTCACTTTTTTTTTTTTTGTTAATCGTGGTTTTCGACTTTTTGGGAGACTAATCCACGGGGCTTGAACTCATCGCCCACACAGACTCAAACCAGGTAAAACCCTCCCGTTTTATAAGGTTAGCGTGACCACTTCAAGGTTGTTTGCACATAGCAGGTTTTAAACTTGAAACTATAAGGAAACATGTACACTTTTATTAAAATAAAATCATATTACAATTAATAATATTGACATGTAAATTTAAATTATATGTCAGACATGAATTGGGATTTAGCGATGAGAAGACAGACATATATGAACGATAAATAAGGAATAACAGTAAAAGGTCGTGGAGGAACTGGAACGAGGCACGTGTTGGACACGCTTCCCTTAAAACAGATTCGTCGTCTGTTTCCCAGGGTACAACGTTCAAAGCTGTTGTACAGCCGGACCTGACATACTTGCCTGAAATATCACGGAAAACAGAGTGCTTCTGATCGAAAAGACTGCTGGAAAACTTGTTAATGGAGCTTTTCTCTCTTGTGTGTTTTTCTTGTTGTGTCTTGGAATGGTTGAGATTGCCATCTATTTATACACATTCATATGCATATGGTGTAATGGTGCAATCAATGTCAATTAATGCCTTAATAATGATTCATTAATTTTCTGTTATAAACCTTTGAGTCAAATAATAACCGCCAATTAAATTGTCAATTAATGACCCATTAATTTACAGTTATAAACATTTGAGTCAAATAATAACCGCCAATTAAATTGTCAATTAATGACCTATTAATTTACAGTTATAAACCTTTGAAACAAATAATAACAGTCAATTCAATTGTCAGTTTCCAAACAAAACTCATAACTGACATTTAATCATTTTTCCTCCATTCCAAATACCTTCTTTGAGACTCGATATCTCATTCACACTAACTCTATTTTGGACATATACTGGCTCGACCTGACCTTACATTTAATAATTATATTTACTAATAATTATTTATGTCCAAATTTAGTGAAAACACATTTTCACTAAAAATTTTCCAACAGAAACCTCACACATTTTAGAGTGATAGTCACAACTCTTTTTGCCACTATGCCACCCTTGAGTGATTGAACTAACGTTCACTTTTGAAATATTCCACAACTAGTGTGCAACGTTTTTGATTTTGTTTAAATGTTAGTCTTGCAAATGCTACTCAAGAAGCGTTCAAATATAAATGCTAGTGCTTCATTTTCACCGCTTCTTTATGCTACCAATAGTTTTGCCAAAAAGTTGTTGTAAAGAGTGATGCTTGTTTTGCACGCTTTAGTGAATTAATAATGATTTGAAATTTTAAAACTATTCTTGACGATAAATATGTGTTTGATAAATGGTTTGTAAGAAACATTAATAATTGACAATGATAAGTGGTTGTTCGTCAAACTAATTAACGACTTGTTAGAAAAGGGTATAGTGTTCATTTAGATAGACAAAAATACTCCTAGTCGTAAGTCAATATTCGAAACACTGACTAAGCTACATCAAATCAAAACTTCTTATACTTCCTAAATTGCTAGATTTTGTGAAAAAAATCACTCAAGGTTGGCCTAGTGGCAAAGAGAGTTTTACCTGGTTTAAATGTATGAAGTCTCAAGTTCAATTCCTGCTATGTGCAAACAACCCTGTAGTGGTCACGCCGACCTCCTGAAAAGGGAGGGTTTTACCTGGTTTAAATCTGTGTGGCGATGAATTCAAACTCATGAATTAATCGACCAAAAGGTCAGAAACCATGATTATCAGAAATCAAAACTTCTTATATGACAAAAAGTACATCACATTTCCTACCTCACAACCTACACTCTTCTAACAAATTCAAAGTAGGCAATGCAGTACGACATAAAGTCCCAATAAAAGGTCCAAATTCAAATAGTGTAAGCTGCAACTCATTAAGGTTACTGTCTTCCTAATCATGTACTATGAATCGTGAAAGAATAATGATTTATTAGTTTTTTCGACTCTTACAGATCGGAAAAACTTGATATTTGCCTGCCAACCAAGTCAGAAAAGATAAATCCGAGTGATATTTCTCTCATATCCTTACTTATCTAAAGGGGTTTATAGTGACATTATGAGAAAGATAAAGGATAGTTTGGATATATGTGTTGGGTAGCCATAGGGGGGTGTTGGCGTTATATGCATGGAGACAAAAGAAGGGCCCAAACAACAGTCTTTTACTCTCCACATGGCGCTGCATTTTAGTCTTAAACCATCCCCGACCAAATCATTATTTTTTACGTATTTTTGTTTATTCTTTTGTCATTATAGAAACTAGAATCTAACATTTGGTTCACGAGTTTATGAATGTGGGGTGCATACAGTGGTTGAATGTATAATGTATCACATGTGTTTAAATAGGGGAAAACCAGTTTTTGATATTTTTCTAAGAGCTCTAGGTCTTAGGGGCGCGAGGGGTTTCTGTGGTCTTTAATTCGACGAATTTATAATACGACAGATATTATAGTAAAACACATTATGGTTATTATTTACATGTGTTATAGTAAAAATATTATGGTTATTATTTATTGTAATGTTTAGCAATTGACGTTGGAAAGTCTTTGACAACAACGTCACACAAGATTCACTTTGACAAATTGAGATTGAAATATGGATCGAGAATGAGAACGAGAATTGGATAATTTGTAAAAGAATAAGAAAAAAAGGTAAAGATATGGTAATTTTATAAACAACATTAATTTTAGAAACAATAATCATTTTTAGAGTGACTGTTTTAAAAACAATTTTTTTTTTTAAACATTTTATATGGGAAGCAAATAAAAGATTAAAACTTGGGTCCGATTGGTTTGTAGATGAGTTTAAGATTTGGATTGAGATTTGGATATGAATTCGAGTTAGAATTTGATATAAATATAAAATAAGAGAAAAATATTATATTTAATTAATATAAACTATATTACATAATAGTTATGAAAATTTTAAAAAAAATATGAAATAAATTAATTAGTAGTTAAAAGTTAAAAAAAAATGTGGCTGAAGAATGTTACGAGCACCAAGACGACAAATAGTCAAATTCATTTCGAAACCTGGACACGTTATTAAGAATGGAGGAAATCAAATATTTGGGTGTGATTACTAAATCCAAAACCCATATGAAATACTCGTAGATCTCTCTTCTAAAAAAGTTACACAATCTGATTTGATTGAATTCCTATACACACACATGTATGTATGTAAATTTCAAGTTAAACTTCATCAAAGTTTGGATTAAGCTCGATAAGTTTGACTCTCACGAGTTAAAAATCAAACTTATATTGCAGTCATACATCAAGAACTTGACTCATTAAGATAACAAGCAAAATTACCCGCGCGTTGCTGCGGGACGTTAATTTTTCGCGTATTGTTGCGGGCCATTAATTTTTATTTTTATTTTTTATTTTTTAATTTTGGGCGGGTTTATTTTTTCGGTCTCATGTTTAATAACTTGATTTTTTTTGCAATATTGTGCTCGTTTTGTTCGCAATTCAAAGATCTTTCCGTGGGTATTTTTTGGTCGGAATGACTCGATAGATATGTGTTATATATTAAAAAACGTAAATAGTTAGAAGCCGAGGGTACGTTTTGTAATTAATTTTTTTCTATTTATATTAAACTTCAACATTTTTTATAAAAT
>BQNB010040089.1:28294-42857 GCA_026074375.1 Tanacetum coccineum
GGTTGTTTTATCCTACCTATATCTCATTAATAAGCTTAGACTATAAAAACGGGTGCGCATATTTAAGAATGTCAAATGGTCTCCACAATTTGCTTATGGTTGTGTATGGCATACCAACAATTGGTTCGTCATTGATGATGTATAAAAAATCAGCTAATTTACTACTTCATGGTTTAAAAATAATTGTTTTTCGATAAAAAACACACAGTCAAAAACATAATCATTATTTCTTTTTCTTTCTTACTTTTATAAAATGACAATTTTATCATAAACTAGTTATTTACTGTTTTCTTTAAAATTTGTAATAATAACATCAAATAAAAATAATACGATAATCTACATCAAATTTTCCTAACTATTTTAAATAAAGGATAATTAATTTGAGACATCTAAAAAAAACACTAACAATAATATTTAAACAGATCGAGTATAAAAAATCATTGGGCCACTATAAATAGAAATTAAATTACAACAAGAGTATTCAATTAATATAATATATAAAAAGAAATGATATATCTATAAAGAGTTTATAATGATTTGACAAATGTTTTATTTTAATCATATTGCTTTATGATCTCTTTTATTACTCTTTTACCTCTCATCAATGACGGAGGGAGTGGGGGGGCTGGAGGGTGCTTGGCCCCTCCAATAAGTCCAATTGCCTTATAATTATAGTGTAAATATTTTAGCCCAAAGCCCACTCATTAGTATTTGAACCCCCTAATATATCAAGCGGCAAAAAGATTGACCCCCCATAATAATTAAGCAGCAAAAAAAAATTATCAAGATGATTCTTTTTCTTTGACTTCTTCCAGTTTCAACAGAGCACAAGCAAAAAGGTTTGCAACTTTTTCTTAATTCCTAATCCTTTTCGTTAATTTTACATGCTCTTTTTTTATGTAATCTATTTATCTATATTCTTAATTGTATCTTGATGTATAATTGCTCCAAATCCCCAAATTTTTTAGGAATTATGGATTTGTCAATTGTCATAGACTTTGATCACTCTAGTTTTTGTTGCTATTTCAAAATTCTAAACCTCTTGAATCTTTAGACCTTAGTCACTAAATTAGCAAAGTACTAAATTGTAAAGTAGTTGAATATTAAGTGTGGTAAAATTGCAATTGCTAAATTGATGATCGCTAATCAGGTGATTTTTCTTTTTTAGGTTGAATTATGAGTAAGAAAGGAATAAAAAGAACCATTGATTATTTTTTTCAAGCCAAACGTAGATGTTATTCAAGGCCGCAAATCACCACCAGATAATAATAATAAAAAAGAAGATGTTCACGACACACATCCAAGTGACCAACAAGATGTTAATGATAATCATACGAACGAGACGAAGGTTGGCAATCACTTATGGGTAAAGTTACTCTTGCTTGTGAGAATACAAATTATACCAAAACCCGACAATAATGCAAACTATATAGGAATTTAAATCAGTCTCGCAAAAAGAATAATGTACCGTCTGAACATCACTATCGAGATGATGTATTCAATTCTGCTATAATGATCATCAATTAGTGTAGTGTTGAACTCTAGATTAAATGATTCCCTGTAACAGAAACTACTTCGCTTAATGTTGCTCCAAGATCCAAAAAGTGCCCTTCAATATTGATGATATTTGTAAATTGGTGACGAAGTATTATCGTTTGGATTTCAATGATCAAGAAAAGATTCAACTAAAAGCTGAGTTGCAACATTACGAGCTAGATGTGTGTAATCATCCAAGGTTAAAAAAGGTTTCTAAACTCTCTGTTTTATGTAAAGGGCTTCATGAGATTGGAAAATCAAAATCTTAACCTTTGGTTGACCGCTTGATACGTCTTATATTGACTCTTTCAGTTTCAACTGCCTCGAGTGAAAGAGCTTTCTCAGCAATGAAAATTGTGAAAACAAGACTTCGCACTAAAATGAGTGATGAATATCTTAAACATTGCTTGATTATTTACATCGAAAGGGAGATTTCAGACACATTTACTACAGATATGATAATAGATGCTTTCAATTCGAGGAAAAAAAGGTGCGTCCGGTTTCAAATGGCCATGGTACACTTCTCAAATTTTATCTTTATTTTTTGGTTTGACTATATAGTTTTTACCAACCTCGCTTAGAAGTTAGGTGTTTAAGTAGCTTTATATAATCATAGCAGATGCAAGTCGAGAGTTTCCATCTTTTCTGATGATGAAACAGAATGCAATTGTGATAGAGAGAAGTTATGCGCATAAATTATTGTGAAAGATCACAATTACGTATGTAATTAAGGTTATGTTTTAGTAGAAAATTTTCAAGATGTCGCTTAGATGATGTATTTTTTTTTGGTTGTCTGATATTTTTCTACTACAACTGATGGTGTACATCTCATTTTATATTTCATTGGGTAGTGTTAGAATTTCTAGTAGAAATATATTATGTACCGGATGTTCACGGAATTTTTGTTCTAATACGTTGAAAGCAATCCATCATTTAAGAATGTAATGTATCAAGGAAATTTTTAAATTCCTGTTTGTTGAAATTTGGCACTTGCAGCCCCCCCCCCCCAACTATAAATCCAAGCTCCGTCCATGCCTCTCATATTTAGTTGACAAATTATTTTATGAGTGTAGCATTCCTCATATATATAAAATGTTGACAGGTCATCATAAATAGAAAGGAAATAATTTGTACATTTTCATTTTTATTCGGACACTTTTTTATGCATTATTTATATCTGTTTTATGCGTACCTTTCTAATTAAGCTTTAAAATTTTGTTGGAAATCACAACAAACCTCAACAATTATTTATTCAATCTAATATCAAACTTCACATGACAATACAACGAAAATAACGTTAGAACTTAAAACCTTTACTTATCCTATGCATACATTTCCTATACTATTCGTCACAACCATCAAAACAATTCAAACCAAATAATCCAACACTAAAATCGCAATCAAAATCACACCCATTCATCCGTCAATACATCTCGATTTACGTCAACATCCATAGTATCACCCAATGGTCCCTGAACGTCTTACTCAACTCCCGGAATTACCCTTTAGAGTACTATTCTACAGTTACGAACAAGATCAACCAAACGAAACAATAGTAACACCCACAAATCTGAGTACGCACGGATTTGATGAATATTCCGAGGGCGTTTACAAATTTATCTTATCAATAGCACAAGATTTTGAGAACGACTACAAAACGTAACGTTGAAAAATCAAGAAACATAGATTAACAAAATACTATGTTTGTTACTAAGCCCATGGCTTCAAATTGTACAAACAACATAAAAAAAAATATCGGTATATAACATTTTTTCCAAATGTAATAATACCCCAAAACTTAATGTTGACTCTTCAAATATTGACTTCCATTGTATCATCGCACCTCATCCCTTAAACCTATAAACAACTTAAAACCGTCAACAAAAGTTGATTGAATTCAAAGTTTAGTGTAAAACAATAGCAATGGGGTGAAGGGGGACCGCAATATTTCCATGTGTAATATTAATCAACACATGCAAACATCATAAAAATTAATTATTGTTTTTCCTAAGCTCAAGACACTGAAGCTCGACAGAGTATGATGCAATAAATTGCAAAGAAAGCCCATTAATGAATGATATAACCCTCAACATCCAAATCCGACAAGTTACAAAATGTTCTTTCCGTTTATAGCTAGTCACCCGTACGGGGATGTCCAATCCTAAATATATTCTACTCAATAACATTCGCGCTTACAATCCATAAATGACATTCATGATAACATGGCTCAGTGGGTTATCGCTACTTAGGCAAAACGTAATCATAGTATAAATGTACACTTGCGTCCAATTTGTAAAACAAAGAATGTTCTCACCCCAAAGAGTGCAAATCATTGAAATATCAGTAAAACAATGGTGCCTATGAACATCCACCTTATAGATTAGTCCTCTGAATGATAAAAGATATCCATCAATTAATCACACCGACAAATACCTAATAAATACGCCATCATAATCAACGATTGGCAAAAGACTTCAATTTATAAACCAAAAAACAATTGCTCTTATATCTAAATATTATATCACATGTGTTGTGTTGTACTTGTTTTTTAATGTAATTACATCCTAATGATGGCTCTTATAAAACGTATACGATTTCACACGAACTAGTTATACGTGTAAAACGTTTAATTAATAATATCCATATATATTAATGTCGTGGATTAACTAGTTAATAATATCCGATAATTAATTCCTTGTCCTATTACGTGTTAAGTGTTCCAACAAGGGGTCCTTGGTTTTTTGTTTATAAACCACCCTTGAGTTTCTTATAAATACAAAACAGCCCCTGGGTTTATAAATATACTTTATTTACATTTTAAACCCCCAAGTTTCATTAATTTCACTTTTAGTCCCTAAACTTTACAAGTTTACATTTTAGGTCCTTATAAGTTTGAAAAACAACCCCTAAGTATCCCATAATTGACAGAAACAGTCTCAGGGTCTTGTTAACATTAATCAATTTACCAGTTTAGACCTAAAGTTTGTAAATTACACTTATTAGTCCTCCGACTTTTAAAAAATGCATTTCCCATTCCAATTAAATCCCAACAAGTGGCTTTTTATTTTGTTAGGTCCAAATAAGTCATCAACACTGGTTTGGGCTTATAAATAAGCTCATCGAGCTTATTTTTGGCTTAACGGGCTTTATTGGGCCCGTTAAGATTCGTTTAGCGTTTTAAAGGTCCGTTATGGTTTTAATACTACCAATGTTCCCTCCAATAATCTCAGTGGGGCCTGATAATCTAAAATAAGCCGAGTAGCTTATTGTAGCATATTTTGAGCTTTATTTGCTCGCAAGCCCAACAACTCGACCCGATAAGTACTTCAAGAGTTTCTTAGGCATTTTAGCTTATTTTATGTCCTTATTAAGCCTCTTTGGTATGTTTTTGTTTTAGCTTATCCCAATAAGCAAATAAGCAATAGTTAGTGGGCCGTTGGGCCCATTTAAGGTCCGAGAAAGGGTTAAGTCTTTTGGTTTGGTCCATTGGGTCCATTAAGTGTATTATATTCCATTAAGCTCATTGAGCTCTCATAAGATCATCAATAAGCTAACCAAGCTTATCGTGAGCTTATTTGCTTATTTAGGGCTTGTTAATGGGCTAGAAGGCCCATTAAGGGTTCGGTTTGATTTATAGCTAACACCCCTAGGTGCCCCCATGCAAATCAACTAAGCCCATAAGCTTTCTAGTAAGCCCGTAGAGATTATAAATAAGCTATGGCCTACTGGATCGCTTGTTGGGCCCGCTTGGTTGCTAATGTGCTTTTTGGGCTAATCCATTAGGTGGTTATCCCAAGCACGTTTGAGTTATACTAGTTCATTAAGCTCCCTAATCTAACCATAAGCTCGAATGAGCTTATGATAAGCCACGGGTTCTACGCTTGGGCTGTTGGGCCAGTTGGGCCTATACCGTGAGCGCCTTTGGGTTACATACGGCTACGAGTGGCCCATTACTCTTCATGGTAACATGAACATGTCGAATTGTGCCCTAGTCGCTATATTACGCTCGTTTATCACATAAATATGCCGTGTTCATCACATGCATATGTTCATATGTTTCGAATACTCCTTCCCTAGCCAAAGTGTTGCGTTTACAAGAAAAGTTTACGTGTAGATAATTTAATATTCGCGTATATGGGTAAAGGTTCGTGTTGGTGTCCAAGCTTCTATACAAATGAAGTGTTTAAGACTTTTAGTTTTTCCTTATGCACATTTCCTTGTATCTTAGCACCACACAAGGTCCAACGTATGCATATATAGGTACGTATATCACGTATTTATCGTGACACAAGTCTAGAAATCAAAGAACAATTAAACTATGGAATGTAAAGTGTCGTGAGAGACTTACAAGGGTCCTAGAGTTCTTGGTTCGAGTAATGAATGTGTAGAATGCTAACCCTTAGCTCGTGTACCCCTTCTGCACCCGTTATATAAACCTTTGCTAGGTTTGTGGGTTCGAATGAATGAAGTGGAAGGTGTTTGTTTGCGTTTGATGACCCGAACAAAGGAAACAATATATGTTTAGTTGTTTGAGAGAGTTTAAGATGTATGAGAGTTTTCAAGAGTGTCAAATGGTGAGATATGAGTGTGTATTTATAGGCAAGAATGCTAGATACTCTCCTAGTTACATAACCAACCCACACCGAACCAAGTTTGTGCCTTAGGAGGTGGTTTCATGGGTTTTTAGTTAATCACCCATGGTTTTGTTAATATACCACTAAGTACAAGCTTTAATGAGCCTCAAGATGTACAAGATTTACTTAGCTAGTAAAATCTTTAGGTTTTTGTGGGTTGGGGCTTGGTTAACCGCGGCATAAGAGGGCAAGAAGCAAAGGAAATGGTTATTAACCTTTGGTTAATAATCTAGTGGGAGACACAAGGACATTTCCTTAATTATCCTTGAATTGTACAAGATTGCTTAAGATTTTAGATCATGGTTTGTGTGTTCTCTTAATTAGTAGCGCCTAGGAGGGTCAAGGAAACAAAAGGATTATTATCCAATGGTTAACAAGCTAGTAGGAGACCATTAGGACTAGCATTTGTGAGGATTAGAATGTACATGTACTTGTTTAGATCATTAGAGGATTTCTTAAGGATTTTCTAGGTATGTATATGTATATACCCGGCCCTAGTGGGCATTTGACACAAAAATTGACTTAATTTTGTGTTATGGTTATAAAAGTGGGTGTTGGCTTGAGTCTAGGTAAGTCTAAATATTTTCGGGGTGCGTCCAAATGTATTTTATTGCGATACGTAACCCTTTTACGTGACCAATAAAAATAAAATACGCAAAATACATAATTATCTTCTTAATAATTATTTCTTACTTGGTTGATGTAAACCTTAATTTGTTTGATGACTGTTTACATTAGATGGTTATTTCTAGTCTACGCGATTTAGCTCAAAAGCAAAAATTAAAAGTAAATGCGTATCGGATTAAAATGAATAATGACTAATAATAGGAGTCGTAAAATGACCTGAAATTGAGAAATGTTACAACAATTAACAGCTGTGAGTTATGTGCATATCTACAAGTTTTAACTTAATATATTTCGGCATAAAAAATTGCTAGTTTAGGACTTGATATTTAGTACTTAGCCAAAATTTGTAAGTGGTTTCTAATGAAAGTAAAAACGTTGCTTGTCTAAATCTATAACTTAATGGTATCCGGCTTCGCTTCAATCATTTGATCTCCCTTTCCTCCTCTAGTTGTCACTCCTTTGACTTTGTTTTTTAGAATCAAAACATTATTCACAACCTTTAACAATTCATTCACCTCGATCGTCAGCTCACTCAATAAGTTGCTTCGTTCTTTTAACAAAAGCTCGTTGGTGGTTCTAAACTCTTTAATAAATATTTCCATCTCCTCATGCTCACGTTTTCCTTCATCAATGAATTTATCCAATATTTCTTCAATAGTTAACCTCTTTGTAGGGTAATTGAATGGGTAATGAGGGAACCCGAAATGGTACCTAAAAATAAGACATAATTCGAAGTAAAACTATTCTAGAAAACTAAACTAGAAAGCTAACTAAAACTGTTGCTGTCTCAGACAGTCGATATGTCGTATTCAATAACTGGATATGTCGTATCGATGTTTGATGTTGAATACGCTGTATTCAAAGAAAATGGATACGACGTATTCGATAAATGACATTAGACAATAGAAAAACAAAACAAAACTTATACTAAAAAAATACCAATAAAAACAAGAAATTAAACAATCGCACTCCCTGGCAGCGGTGCCAAAAACTTGATGTGTCGTTGTGTGGTGTATATTTTTATGATTTAAGTTTTAAATTTATATTTTTCCGACTTAACCAAAAACAAACTTTACATGGCCAGTGTACCTGCGTCGGTTGTAGATTCGTGGGTAATTTGGGTGTCGATCATAAGAGTGGAAGTTAATCTTAATTCTATGGTATTTTATTATATCTCATTTTTATACTAATCTAACCTTTATTATTCTAATTAAACATAACTAACGCTTAACGGGGGGGGGGTTCAGCCTGAGAGTTCTGGCTCGAGTTGAGTTATAATTTTTCCTAAGGTTGTGGGCAAATAAGCACAAAGGATATATCATAAGATTGGGAACGAGAGGTCAAATCTTAGGACAAAACGTTATTAGACACTATGAATCTAATAATATGCCTGATTGGTCTATTCGTGCAATGTGATTGTATTAATAGCTTGGTGGTATATCATTCACAAAGTTAGGTGGAATCTTCTCCCTAGGACTCGAGGTTTACTGTTCGCTAGTTTAATCCTGTCACAATTAACTAACCTGCCATAAAGCTCACACCAATTGATTATAATTTATTAGGAGGAAACTATATTGGTGGTAAGATTCAAATCCTAGGTCATATGATGGCTTTACAAAGTTACTGCTTAATGGAATTAAGTCATTATAATAGTAGTCCACACACCACGTAACTACCTTTTGAATATAGGGACGTTATGGTATCCTAGTCACGGCTTAGTCTAACATATGCCACTTATACCATTAGCTATCCACTTAACCATAGATCTAAACATGGCTTTCTATTGGTGATCCTATTAGTCTAGCTATATGAATAAGCGTTATATGTTTCTATCCTGGACTCTTAGCCTACGCCCAAACAACACCGAAGTTGCAGCGCATTAAATATATAAGACTAGATCCAGTTGAATGATAGGGAAAATACATAATTAAGCACATAAACGGGATTGAAGTGATAAACATAATCAACATGCAACAAATAAAGAACAATCGATATAAAGACAAATCAAAACATTATATTATCATAAACATGGCTAATACCTAAAGGGATTAGCCGATAGTCATTGTAACAATACATGAAATCATAGTTGAATGATTAAACATAATGCTAACCGAACGCGTATAGTGAAGTGTATACCACTTTATAGGACCTTTATGGCTTCATAGATCTTCTGAAAATTAGACTTGGTGGTAAAAAGCATATCCCAAATCATATTTAGAATTTGGTATTTATAGACTCTGAAAATTGGTCGATACAGCGTATTGGAACTCAATACAGCGTATCAGGGTTGCTTGGCGTGGGCTCCACGAATATAATATTCTAGAATTTTCTTGAGCTGGTTTGAATACAGCGTATCGGACCTCCTGGATACGGTGTATCGAACCCCTCCGGTACGGCGTATTCGACTTCTTTGGTACGGCGTATCGGGCTACTTCGGTATGGTGTATTGAACATCTTGGGTACGGAGTATTGGCTGAAAGTGTGCTTTTCTTGATATTTGACCAAAGTATAATATACGACGTATATACTGATGTGGATACGGCGTATTCTTCAAAGTCAGGCAATGGTCTTGAGTTCTTCAAAGTATTTAGATATGGCGTATCGACGTCAAAATCTGTGACTTTTGCAAACTCTTTATTTATGCTTCAAAACACGTCTTTTTCTCCGTCTTTTGCCAAATGCTCGATAATTACTGTAAATAACAAATACAAATGATTAAGTAACAATTCTTTGCAATAATCACACAGAATGGGTTAATTACATGGGATAAATGATGCTATAAAATAGACGTTATTTGATGTCATCATGGATCTTTTTGAGTCTTCAGAGATTCATCGAATAGTCCACTCCCGGTAAATACGTCATTCACGTGCTCGGTGTGAGCTTGAGGAGGAGGTGGTGGTTCAGTCCTATCGGTTTGTTATGAAGAGGCGTTTTGAGACTTCGACCATTCATCTATTTTTATTTTTATGTTTTTAAATGTAGTTTGGCAATTCTTTTCATTTTGTTTCATTTTTATAATTATATCATTAACATTGTTCTTGACAAACATATTTGAAACTCTTTGACCATCCAAGAATTTAGTGATTGATTTTTCGAGATCTATTTTAGATTGATTATCTCTGTCAAAAAGTTTATCATGAACAGTTCTCATGCTATGGATGCATCTTTTGAAATTGATGAGGTGTCATTTTATACACTTTTTCGAGGTCGTTTAACCTCCTAAATCATGCATTTATACCCAAAGTAGGTACTTAATCGTTCCTTTTCAGGTATTTAGCATTTGGAAAGCATTTGGATGAAATACATGTGACTTGGGCTCATTTAGAGAAGAAACGGACAAGACTACGAACCTACACCAACATCTCACAAGATTGTGCTCACAGCGACTGGAGATGGCGTCACCAACTCTACACGACGCCGTCACAACCCACTTAGTGACGGCGTCACAACCTTTCACGACGACGTCTACTCGCACGACCCAACCCAAGATCTAAAATATTCTCTTTCTCGATGACGTCACGATTAAAATGCGATGCCGTCGTAGCAATTTATCTATATATACAAATCCGTTTTTAGGGTTTGAAGTGTGTAACTGATGCGGTCATCATAGGACTTCTATACGAAGTTTTACAACTCCCTAGGCAGAGCACCTAATCTTTATAGTAGTAGTATAGGCAAGACTCGAGGGGTTGTTATCGTTCACTCGGGGAATAGGTTGGGAAGGCTTGATCACGGTCTAACAGATTATAAGGGACAACCCAGATTTGAGAGTTGAGTGTATTTTGTATGATGAGATGTGTTGGGATGTCTCTGATGTGAAGAGCTGCCTTTTGTTTGTTGTGTTCGATTATCTGAAGTGAGTGATGATTTTTTTGAGTCGAGATATTGGCTTTGTGTGACCTATCCATACACAGAACCCATTATTTTTTAGAGAGATTTGATTTTTCGATTGATGAGATTTGAGAGTGAGAGTTGAATGGTGTTTTGAATGATTTTGATTCTTTTGAGTTGTCTTTTGAGTTTTTCTTTGAAGAGAATGTGCGATGTTTCTTTGTTTTGCTGAGTTTTTTGATACATCGCCCACTCAATATCCACCATCCAACTTGTTGTTGAGAGAAGATGTTTGATTAATTGATGATTTTGATGTGAATTTTGTCATATTTGGTTGTTGAGAGAGATTTGTTTGTTTCGGTGTTTTTGTGAGATTTGAGAGAATTCTTGTTGACAAAAACCATTACTTGAGAGATTTTGGAGAATTTGAGTGCTGTTTTTTTTTTTTTATTATTCGAGAGTAATAGTAATGTTTGTTTTGACGGAGGTGTGGTTGTGTGATGTGATTTTTTCTGTTTGAGAGATTGATGTTCTTTGTTTTTTAGTATGCTTTTGAGTGTGTTGGTGGAGAGATGATTAATTTCTATATTTTTGTGTTTTATGGAAAGCAAGTAAATCATATATTTGAGAGTTTGGTTTGGTTTTTAGCTATTAAAACTAATAACAACTGACGGCTAATGGTGATAAACAATATAATAAGGATTGTGTTTCATTTATCTTTTATTCACTGCCTAGATGGCTTCTCCTTGTGTTGTGCTTTATCACACTTGTGATGATCTATGTAATATTTCCTAAGTCCATAAAACGAATTACAAAAACCGCCGTTTTCTATTCAATTTCCGTTAAGGCAACACTCAAGTAAAGGTAGTTATGAAGACTGTTACAAGGCCCCTAAGGAGTAATTAAATGCATGTGGATACTTTATAATAAGAGAGGATCAACCATATAGGGGCATGGGTAGTATGAAACAACTATTACCGATGGTATCCTTTCTAACACAATAATGTTTTCCTAGATTATCAACAACGATATAGAAAATGCTGTTTTCTAAGACCTAACATGCACATCCATCACAAGAAGCAACACCACTAAGATCTACATTCTAGGTTTCATACAATCATAAATAAACATAATAGGAAGTTTAGCCAAGCATGTTAAAGATAAAGAAAGAACATAAATGAATCAAACAACACATAGACATATTGAATGATTAAATAAACCTTACTTGATTAAAACATGAGTTAGAGAAAGTACAATAGGGTTTTTAGGCCCTAAAATCGTCCTTAACAGCTGCTAAACGAAATAGGGTTCGTACCCTCTTTTTATTCTAAAGTTACACACCCAAAACCCTAAATTCGGGTTTGTATATATAGGAAAATCGTTGTGACGGCGTCGCGTTTTAATTGTGACGTCGTCATGAAAGAGAATATTCTAGATAATGGGTTGGGGTGTGCTCTGACTCCGTCGTGAGATCCTGTGACGTCGTCTTGGTCTTCGTTGTGACAGCGTCATGTTGTATCTGTGACGCCGTCACCAGCTTCTAAGGACATTATATTGAGAGATGTGGGTGTAGGTTCGTAGTCTCGTCTATTTCTTCTCCAAATGAGCCCAAGTCACGTGTAATTCTTCCAAATGCCTTCCAAATGTGAAATACCTGAAAAGGAACGATTAAGTACCTATTTTGGGCATAAATGCACGATTTAGGGGGTTAAACGACCCTGAAAAAGTGTATAAAATGACACCTCATCAAATACCCTACAGTTAGGATTTGCTTGTCCTCAAGCAAATAGGCTTTTCTACCTAGACAATAACAATATGATGGGTCATTTTGCCTACTCTTTAAAAGTATTTTAGAACACAACCTTCTAGACCTTGTAATTAACAACACAGAAAGTATATACTAGCACCTCACATAAGTGTTTGGGATTCTCTCTTTCACTCGGTTGTATAATAACTTATAACATATAGGGGAAACAGAAAAGCAACACTCATTACCTTTCATAGCATATAAATTACTATAGGCTTGGTAAAGGATCAAACCTCCACCGCTAGGTGCAAGTATTATTCATTACTATCTAAGAGGTCTTTTAAAGGGTTGTGGGGGTGTAGGTGTAAGATAACATATAATAGAAATGGAAATGGATGGAATACATTTGGGTGAATTTAGAGTAGAAGGGCTAGCTAACTATTTACACGAATACATGTTGGTTTGGTTGCTAAGCCAAGACTCGGACGAAGATATACAAATTCTACACAACTCTACATCAATCTCTTTCTTTTTCTTTTCCATTTTTTTGAATAACATAATACATCACACGGGGTTTATAATACGTACCCCTACACTTGAGCTTTTACATGCTCTATATTTACAATCTAACTAATGACCCGATTTGAGGTGGATCAAAATAACATGGAGATCATTTAACATACATATGTGGGTATTGACTTAACTTTTCTTCCCTATTCTTTCGCGAAATAAATACTACCATGAATCCCAATCGTCCCAAAATAGTATTTACAAGGATAAGGACTTAGAAACCGTGTACTCAATGATTAACTTGGGTTAAAACAATAATGTACTAAAAATGAGTACATACAAGGTGGGCTAAAGCGATTTGGGTGTAAAGATTGGTTTAAGGGTGACAATGCTCTTCATTAATAATCTGGAATCCACCAGAAAATTATGAGAACCGTGAAAAAGGATAGGCTCGAAGGGTTGTACTAGGGGTATCCTGCACTAATAATAAGTGCATGGCAAGGGTGTGGGATAGTTATATGATCGATGTGACCATCATAATAATTACAAGTTTAAAACATGGGTTAATCCTAATGCCTCTTATCAAGCAAATCCTAATACTTACTATGCGGTCTCGGGATACATCACAATAACAAGTTCTAGAATTTAATATGCTACCGGTACACTCATATAACTTAATACTGATCTCAATGCTCCAGACCACACGTACACATCCGTAATGACGGAATAGACACATGCGACTGCTCACTCCTTAACTCGAGAAAGCTAAAGGTATAAACTATCTTGGGTATCAATAATAGATACCCGAATTCTTAAAGATTTAAAGGCGAACCTCACATTTTTTAGGTGGAATTCTGAGGGTTATTGTGCTAGTCATATAAATTCCTATCCATGAGACGCTATTAATACTCGGTTTTTATCGGTGTGTCATAAAAAAATTTAAATTTGGGTAAAAATTGCCTCTTATGCTATGTTTTGATATATTACCCATTATTTTAAGGACAAAGTAAATGGAAAATGAAAGAATAGTTTCTAAGGCTTATTTCCCCCTACACTTAAGTTGAACATTGTCCCCCAATGTTCTATAGAAGTACCCGTAAAAACGAATAAAAGGAAAAGAAAACAAGGAAAAGAAACTAATACTCCCCTGGTTTGCTCACTAATGGAGAAAAAACATGCGATAACTGGTTATATCATCCTCCAAAAATCATCCAATGAAACTTCCTAAGAACTTTCAAGCTTCTTCTCATCAAATATAACCTGTAATCAAAGACAAAGACAACTACACCAAGCATAAAATGTACGATAAACCAATATAAAATATGAATTTAGGGTTCGACTCAATAGATAAGATGAGAGAATTGTTAAACTCATTAGGTTTTTGCAGGTTTGTAACAGAAGTGTACATATATTAAATGTTATGCAAGTTTTATTTTCAAAAATAATTAAAAAAATTTAAGTTTTCTTGACCAGGGCATTTGACAACGTCAGGGTTTGTGTGACCTCGTCACAGGTAACGTGGTGATGGTGTCGCGTGTTAATCGTGATGCCGTCTCCACAGTTTGTGAAAATGAAATTTTTGTTTTTGATGAAAAGTTTCATGCACTTGATTCCATAAGTTAATTCCTGTACAAATGGCTGCATAAAACCTGAGATTTAACAATTCAATCATATG
>BQNB010040090.1:0-45524 GCA_026074375.1 Tanacetum coccineum
CTTGTCATCGGTATTTACTTCCAAATCGAATGGGGTAATGGAAATGAAATAAGTCGAATAAATGAATACGTATAGACTAATTTATATAATTTATTTATTTAAATGAAGAGACGTCACAATCCTTTCAAATAAAGAGGTTATAAAGTAGCCTACTCAATAATTTCTGATGCAATACGCATACCTATAAAATCTTCAAGGTGGTGGATGAAAATACGATGCAGGCACTCTAATGAGTATGGGACGAATGTTTAAAACTCGTCTTCGGAGACGGGGAGAAACAATTTGGGAAGATCGACATAGAGTTCAAAATAGCTGATGAGTATACAGTTAAAGTAAATAGATTTAGATCTTTTATGAACGAGTTTACATATCAATTACCATATTAAACCTCCAGTTACAAGTCCTGCCCATACAAGACTTGTGAAACTTAGATTCATACATAATTCCATGTAAACATAACCGTGTCGGGTTTCGCGTAATACGATATCGTATAAGGTTATAAATAATAAGTTCGAGACCATTGCATCACTCACAATGTCTTAGACAAATTTTAGAGACCATTGTGTAATCCACAATGTCTTAGAGAGGTTTATTATTTATATAGACAACTTCCATATAAGGAAATACGAGAAATAAACGTAAGGCGAACGTTAAAACGCGGAGATGAAGATAACGAAAGAAATGATAACCTTAGATTGAAAAGATAAACCGCAGAGAAAGATACTCGTAAGCTCATAGGAAAAACATGTATAAGGCACACAATAAAAGCACGTAAGATCACTTACTGGTTATAGACCAGACGATAGATATCTACCTAGTTATTATACTGGTTCTCTATAACCTTGGCTTGATACAATCGTGTCACACCCCCAAGACGGGGCCTGGACGGATTACGTGTACGGGGGGACAGTCATCATAATCCGAACACAAGGCACATGTGAAGCACTAATGGACGTTTTGAAATATAACTCGTTGCATTGTTTAAAAATTAAATAAGTTTTACTATATTTTTAAAAGAAAATTAAACATTTGCGGAAGCACAAGTAAATTTGCGAAAGCAATAATTTGTTTCAAAAGACAACGAGTATGATATTTGATAAGTCTTGAAAGCGTATCATATTGCACGTAGACTCCCATTGCACATCAGAAGTCCAAAGCTCAGCACTAAGAAACATGCTAAAAACGGTCAAACATAAGTTGTGAGTGACAATTCATAGTTTAAGTAAAAACTCATTTATGAGGACAAAAAACGTTTAGTAAATACAGCTTCACTCAATGTATTACGAAAAACATTTAATAATCAGAAACGTTCAACCAAAGTAGTGTGGACCACAAGTTTACAGTACGCACGTGACCGTTATAGGAGATATAACTTCACGTACAAAGCACATGCGACTATTATAACGGATACAATATCGCATGAAAAGTGTATACTGTTGCGCTAAGCTCATGACACCGAAGCCTAATTAGTCAACAAGGGCATGCTTCTTCCTGTTTGCATAGTTATTACTGCCCTAAATGGTGTCCCAAACCAAGACCCCCCCAAACCCCATAGTGTACAATTGACATGACATATATCGTTTGTTCTTCGTTGAGTGGAATCAAAGCGGCATAGCGGATAATTCGTCCAATAGATCTTTTATTCAACTCGCGCTCCCTCACCGGTCATGCGGGTCGAGGAAATTAACAGAAAATTCATGATTAATGTAGAGCAGTTGTTCGTGGGCTTGTTAAGCAAACTTATGCAACACGTCAAATAGGTTATGGTAACTGAAAACTCACTTGTGTCCATGATAGTAATAACCGTTTTATTCTTAACAACTATAAATACTTAATTCCCATAAGTAGAATGGAGGGTTGATATCATCAAGTAAACCAGGTTTGTAAGTAGTGTGTAAGATTTGAAATTCGGTAACGTATAACATGTTTGCAAACGAGCATGTTTCTTCACCCCAAAAGTAGTATATAGTATATGTAAAACAGTTAAAAACGTGGGGCTATGAATCAAAGTATTGAAAGGTATTTGTACTGTAGTAAAATATACAAGTTTGTAAACGAGCATGTATTCCCCTCGCGGGTTTATAAAACATTGAAAAGATTGAAATGCGAGACTATGAACTCACCTTGACGTTGCAGAGCAACTAGCAAAAATGCAAATAAGGACAGCACAAATGGAGAACGGAACGGCTCGACCAAGATGTTGCAGTTTAACTTTACGGCTAAAACCCATTAGCTTGGGTTGATGAATTAGGGTTTACCGATGGATGAGTACGTCAACGCGACACGTTGATAAGGGATTTGGATTTCGAGTTGGATGAGTTTTGGTGGTTGGTTAAATAAAATAAATCGAAAAACACACGCAAAGTATGTAATATATTCCGTATATATATTACATATGAAAAATGAACAATTTATATAATTCATATGGTGAAGTATATAATAAAGACAAACATTCAAAAGGAAAAGTCGTAGTATATAATACTTTACAAGTATTATATAAGAAACGTGGTTAAAAATAATGGTAATAATATAATTCGACACTTTTTCAAAAGTCACCGATTAAATTAATAAAAAGTTCTTGCGTAAAAGTAGTTATACGTTTTAAAGTTACGAGTTAGATAAATGATGTTTTAAAGGCTTTACAAAAGTTATAGTTGGGAGTTATAAAATAATATTTTATAATTTAGCATTTCGTTACGCGTTTTAACTAAACTAGTTATCCTGTTTATAAAAGTATAGTTTTCGTTCGTTGTCGCGTTATTGTGTAACTACTTATAAAAAAAAAATCTTAAAAACTATATAACTTTGTCCATTTATCGGGTTTCTAAAATAGTAAGAACTTTAATGAAAATTTACTAAGTATAAAGATTTTTAGAATTTTCGGCATGACTTTGCCGTTTGTACAACGTTTCCATTTTTAACAAAACTCAAAGTTTTTCCCACTTAATCAATCCATATTGCAATATATCCGCGTGTTTCATTATATAACTAACGAAATCAAATAATTAACAAAGTATAGCAAAACACCCCCCCCCCCCCCCCCCCCCCCACCCCCCCCCCCCCCCCCCCCCCCCCCCCCCCCCCCCACCCCCCCCCCCCCCCCCCCCCCCCCACCCCCCCCCCCCCCCCCCCCCCCCCCCCCCCCCCCCCCCCCCCCCCCCCCCCCCCTAACACACCCCTTTGTGGGGACTGCTGTTCCAAACACACCCTTAGGGGCGGTTAGACAGCGAACCAAACGCCCCTTTAGGGCTGTTAAACTCAAATCCAAATGCACTCTATGTAGGTGTTAACCACAGAAACAAACACCCCTCTGCTACAGTAACAACGCAGATCCAAACACCCTTTTGGGGCTATAAAATCATAAACCAAACACCCTTTTTCGGGTTGTAAAACCATAAAACAAACACCCCTTAAAATTAATAATAATACAAAAATGAATTTACAAGTAAACCAACCACCCAAAGGTGGAGGTGGTGGTGGTACGCGGCTGTGACAGCCGCGGTGATGGCTCTTGGTGGCTGTCGTGGGTGATGTTCGGCTGTGGTGTGGCACCGGCTGAGCCATGGAGACTGAGTCGAGGTGGTAACCGGCTGGAGATGATGGCGAGGTGGGGAGATGGGGGCCGACGAGGGTGGTGGTGTTTGCGGTGGATCTGGTGGACGCAGCGGGGGTGAAGGTGGTGTTGGCTGCAGCAGGAGTGGCGGTGGAGGGAGATGGTGATGTTAATGGTGGCGTCGTCGTGGTTGTTGGTGGTTTCAGTGGTGATGGCAGCAGTGGTGTTGTAGTGGTGCGTGGGATGGTGATGGTGGCAGCGGGGCTGTCATAGAGGTGGATCGGTGTAGTGGTGGCCGGAGGGCTGGTACACGGTGGATCGAAGGTGGGTTGGTGGTTGGTGTAGAGATGTGGCGGCTGGGGTGGTTTAGACGCGGCGGCAAGTGGCCGGAATTTTTGGCCGGAATCTCGCCGGAAATATGTCGCGCGAAGTTGTGGAGACCGTGAGGGAGAAGGTGTTCAGGGTTTGTGTGGGTTGTATTATTTGTATATAATGAGATAATAAGTTATAAAATTGGAATATTTATAATAAAGTTATAAAATGACATGTTAAAAAGTGTTATAGTTTGGGTTGATTGGGTAAATGTTTCCAAGGGGGCCAAAATGTAACATTTGAGTAACTTTTATAAATATTGGTTCGGGACTCATTTGGACTAGTTAACGGTTGAATTAAATTTCGAAACTTGCGCCATTGTTTTTCAAATCATTTTTCTGATAAAAACGAGTATTTACTTGATTATATTTTATAAATGTTTTTATAAAATGTATTTAATGTTTATTATTTATTTTGGGTAACACGGGTAACATTTGTCCGTAAAAATGAAACTTTAATTTGAACCTTTGTGTCTTTTATATAAACGCTTTTGAATAAAATATTAAATAATTTATTAAATACTTTTATTTAATAAAGGTGATAATTAAATATAAATTTAATTATTTTTGCGTCGGTACGAGTTGTGTTCAAAATTCTGCGAGACTATTTTAGTCATTTTCTGTTTGGTTTCGTGTCTCGGGTAAAACTAAAAAGTCGTCCGGAATGTCATTATTACAATCAAATTGCTTTAGAAGTCTGTAACGTGAAACGTAATTAGCGTCGTTTTGATAACTTCAATTTGGGGATAAAATATATCTTCTCGTTTTCAAGTTAAATAAGTTTGAAAAATAACATCATAAATGAGAGATAATAATAGTTATTAGTATTTATTATTTAAATACGTTTAAAAAGATTACCGACTACGCGGTAATCGTTTTTATGTGACAGTAGAGGTCAAAAAAAAGTCATAAGTCAAATTGGAACTGACAAAGTTTATGGGTAAAGTAGAATTAGAATATACAAAAATTGCGGGGTGATGTGACAATTTTTATTATTTTATCTTTAGAATCCTACACAACGAGTACACGTAGCTAAGTCGTTAACACTGTTAAAGTTTTTGATGATGTAAGATATGTAAGATAAAGTTATCCATGAAATAATAAAATGGTAATTTTGTTACACCTTGATGTCTGATGATATCAAAACTTAACATCGTTTGTCAATCCCATTAGTTTTATTAGATTCAACTCTAAATATTCGCCTCGTACCTTTGAAACACTTATCCTCGACTGATAATATGGGCATTTGTGCAATTAATGTCTCACTATTATTCCCGTTGCTTCTTTGATTGAAAATTCATATCATTTCTATACCATCACATTTTGATATCATATTTTATGCTCTAGGTAGAATGATTTATAACCGTCTTATTAAAATGAATTAGGACGCCTCTTTTTTTATGTTTAAGTGACAAATTCACTAAAAGCGTAGGCTTAGTATAAAAACATTTGTTACTGAACAACAATTTCTTTCAATCTGTAAACCGTTTGTATGAACAAATCCCTTACTTCATGAAATCATTGTCAATATTACCCTCATATTAATGAATCTTTGGAACTTTTACACTATATCATTCGACTAAATCTCAGGATGAGATTTCTCGGTAAGGTTGGGGAAACTGTAAACAACCTAATATTTTCATCATATATATCCATCTAATTAATTTAGATGTCACCTTCTTTACGGGAAATTTTTTGCTTTAGCTCATTATGACAACATAACTTGCATCTTAAAGTAACCGAGCTCAAGCAACCTCTTCAATTGCCATCTATATCTATGTTGAGGTAGTTAAACATCCTAATATGTCAAGTCTACTATCCTAATATTCAATTTTTTATAATTACATTATCCATTTAACGTAATTTTCATAAAACGTTATATCAAAAACAAAGCAATAACGTTAACGTTTATATCTAAAACCATAATTATATGTAATGTATACATATAAATGATGTATAGCTTCAAACATATGTACAAGTGTACACTTGCCACCTATTTGATATTATATTTTCCCTCTAAGTCCAATGATACAACTCATTTAGAATATTGTATAAGTCAATAATGCCTAAAAACCTAATTAGGTCATTTAAGCTCCTAAACCATGTTTAAACTTTACACCACTTTAACACAAGGTACAAGAACTTAATGCATGACTTTTAAACCTTAAACCTAAACCCTAATCTATCCTAAACCATAATTTAAAACCTTAAAACCCTAAAACAAAACCCTAAACCCTAATTTCATGTTAACCTTAAAATCTAATACCCTAACTAAAATTTAGCCCTATACCTTGAATCATTAACCCTAAAACTTAATCTATCACAATCCTAAACCTTTATCTATCTAAATCTAACCGTAGTTAAAAATTATAACTAAAAACCCTAATCGAACCCTAAACCTACCCAGCACCCTTTTCCCTCCATTTCTACCCATTTAAAACCCAACCAAGTATCCTAGCACCTCTATGACTAAGCTACTACAGCCCTAAGCACCTTACAAGCACCTCTAACCCTTTCCTTGGCCACAAAGCTTGCTATATCACCTCCTTGTTTCCATATCCTAGCCGTGGCCTCCAAAACCCTCTCCACATCTTCATGCTAGCTTCTAGCCTTGCATACTCATACCATAGCCCTTCTTTGTCATCCCTAACTAGCCCTAGATAGTTTAATCACATAAACTTGGGCACCAAGGGTCTTGTACTCCTATAAATACAAGAACCAAAACACCCTTTCAAATCATCCAACACATCTCATCTCAAACCCTCAAATGGAATTCTAACCCTTCCATAGCAGCAATAGAATATCAAGAGAAGTCCACTAAGCTAAGAGATTAGAAAAGCCATGAAGCAAGAAAAATGATCCTTAAAGTCATTACTTAGGCGTACAACCAAAAAACATCTCTTTCGAAACCATTTTAATCAAGTTAAACTCTAAGATCTTGTTCAATTAAATTATATATCTAATTATTAATTGTTCTTAATACTCTTAATATTCATATATTGACTCTTGTTGAGCTTTTAATCCTCAAAATCCATGTGTTTAATTATAAACCCTAAAAATGTCCCGTTGAATTTTCTAGTTAACGAAAACCTTTTGCTAAAACTTTCGTTCGTTAAAACTTTTATTTTAGCTTATATAATAAGCTATAACCTGCAAATATTATTTGGAATCTTAAAATAACCTTGCATGGCTTTTTGGACTTGTTTTGCAAAAGTTCCATGCATAGGGGTATATATCGTAACTTTTTGAAATTTATAACTAAAGGGGCTGAAAATGTCATTTTCTTAATGTTATAACTATATGGACCTATTTTGCCTAGTTTCAAAGTTAAAGGTTTAATATATATATATATATATATACTTTTTATATAAAGGACTAAACTTGTAAAAGTTTATAAACCAAGGGTGTATATTGCGAATTTTGCAAACTTATAAAATATTATATTTTTATATTAATTATAAAAATATATATATAAATAATTCTAGATTTTGAAGAAACTTAAAACTATAATGTATCACATTACTTGGGAGCTTCAAATAAGGGGTTTCATTTGGGTATACTTTTTGATGAGTTTGCTGGATTTATGATTTAAAGTGTCCTGGTTCCTCAAATGTTTACTACATGACCTCTGAATTATGATGGCCCGAACAATGATACAATATTTCCATAATAAATTCAATCAAAGTGATATTTCATTATGACATAAAACATATCCAATCAAACTAAGACTTGGACATCATTACCTAGGTTGTGTGACGAAGCCGTTACTTTCATTTCATATACTTTTGCCATCAATTAAGATTTCCCTGTACTGTTAAGGTGAGTTCATAGCCTCGCAGTTTAAATCTTCTAATGTTTTATAAACCTGCGAGGGGGATACATGCTTAATTGTTTTTAAATATACAACAAGTACTTAAAACGATATTGTGAGTTCATAATGCCTCGCGTTTTAACTATTTTTAGTTGTTTTATTAAACCCGCGAGGGGATTCATGCTACACTTGTGCCATGAGCTGAGACGCAATAATACACTAGTTAATACTTGGTTTTTCCATGCTTATTGAACTGTGTTGCACATTATTACCTATAATATTATTGTATTTGACCATTTTCTAACACTTATGGTGTATAACAAGTAACACTATTTATAATGACTTTATTCAAAACTGTTTTCCTTTATAATTGTTCATCATTACAATTATTTCACTTATGGATGTCTTTACAACGTAACACACTTGTCTATGATGACTTGTATTTAACTATTTATCATTAAACCTATGAATCTTCACTCAACCTTTGTGTTGATCTGTTTTGCATGTTTATTCTCAGGTTATTTGAGCAAATTATGGCACGGTGTGGCCCGGATTTGTTATATTCAACTTTATGTTTTCCTATAGATTTTGGGACCTCTATTTGTAAAAACTCTGATGAATAAATGAATGATAACATCTTTTTCCAAAAGTCTCTTATGAGTCGTTTTCTTGATTATGAATGTTGTTATTATGAAAAGTAATAACCCAAATCAGTTCCGCTGCTATATTTATCAAGAAATGGGATGTTATAGATTGGTATCATCGCCATGGTTATAGAGACAAGGTTAAAAACTTAACTAATAACTACTTTTCTTCTTCTAGCCAAGAAATTCCTCCGTGCCACTGCATTTCCCGAATAATATGTAAAGATACATAAACTACTATACTATTATATAAATAACTTATGTTATTTACACTAGATTGTTACACAGTTATGTCTTCATCCAACCACCTCTATTATCGTCAATCTGATTCTGTATTGAGGAGGCTTTTTCCTCTACTAAATGTTCTAGGAACTATTTTCAGTACACACGGAAACACTTCTCCTGACTCTTCTAATGATTTAAACTATAAGTATCTTTTGGCCACACTAGTATCTCACCTTTACATGGATGATCGTATATAAAGGTCATTACCAAGCATATGTTGCCAGTTGTCCTACCACAAGTTACTTTACTCCCTAGCTGTTTTGCCTCCATCTCCTGTGTTATCACTATCACCAATGTTTGATTCTCAAGATTTCATTCCTCCCGAAGAGATTCCACCACCTAAAGACACTAAGACTCCTGTTGAATCACCCATTCTAATATCTCCATCTTCTTCAGTAGGATCTTCATCACCAGTTAGGTCAACCACACCACCACTAGATTATCCCTTTGATGAATCTATCTTTAAAGAGTTAGTAAACGAGTCCCCGAGGAATCTAAAGAGTCTCTGCTTGTTTGAATGTTCATCCTAGAAATCTTAAATTTCAAAATTTTCTGTTATATCCTACAATGTAATACCAAAGGATGTGTATTACTTTGTTAGAACTTGTATCAAAATAAGAATCCATACAATATGATTTTAATATCACTATTGTTAAAAATGCTTAAAGTTCAAAAATAATTCAATTTTAAGACTTGTGATATCATTCTTATTTCATGTTGGATCTGATGTTGACATAGAATGCCTCACAATAGGGACGCAACATCTGAAGCACCCGGCCATGACTCAAGCTGCCATTAGAAAACTAGTTGCTGACAGTGTCACTGCGGCTCTAGAAGCATAAGCTGCAACAATGGCAAATGCTAGTAATCCCAACAGGAACACCGGTCCTACTAAAACTCCTGTAGTAAAAATGGGAAACTATAAAGAGTTCATTAGCTGTCAACCTTTCTACTTTAATGGTACGGAAGGAGCAGTTGGCCTTATCCACTGGTTTGAACGAACCGAATCAGTATTCTCTCATAGCAGATGTGCTGAAGAAAACAAAGTAACATTTGCTACTGGTACTCTAACTGACGATGCCTTGTCCTAGTGGAATGCATATGCCTAGCCTATGGGAGTAGAGCAAGCCAATCAAATCACTCGGACTGAGTTAAAAAGGCTTCTGACGAACAAGTATTATCCTCGGACTGAAATCAGAAAAATAGAAAAAGAACTTTACAATCTGACTGTAAAGGGAAATGATCTTAAACCTTATGTTAGAAGATTCCAAGAATTAACACTCCTATGTCCGAACATGGTGCCAAACACTGAGAAACTCTTGGAAGCTTTCATCGGGGGACTAACTCGAAGCATTGAAGGAAATGTTACTGCCTCTAAACCTCAAACTTTGGAGGAAGCCATTAACATAGCCAAAAGGCTAATGGATCAAGTAACTAAGCATACTCCAGTGCAAGTATCAAGTGACAACAAACGAAAGTTTAATGACAGAAGAACTTTCAACAACAACTCCCGCAGCAACAACAACTACCGTAACACCAACACTCGCTACAACAATCACCAACTACAACAAAACCAAAGGCAAGAAGCTGTTAGAGCTTATGATGTTACTCCATCTGGAAACAATATGTAACATCCGAGAATTTTCGAATTTAGAATGACGATGTCAATCTTTGACTTTTAGGGTCTGGCTTGACTTATAAGAACGATCATCTAAATCACGTTTTCACGACTCGGACTCTAAAGCAATTTGATGTGAAATGATATTCCTGTCAACTTTTTAGTTTTGCCCGAGACCTGGAAACGAGCCGAAAAGGGCTAAAACAGCACCGCAAACATTATTCGAACAATATACAACGCGGACACACAAAAAAAAAATTAAATTTGTTTTTAGTTATCAGTATTTATTTAATAAAAATATTAAATAAAATTATTCATCATTTTTAATTAAAAGCGTTTTTGAAAACGCGACTATTCGAGTTGAAATCCATTTTTATTTCGGACGGAGCGAAACCGGTTCATAAATTGAATAACAGATATTTTATTTAATGTTATAAAATATTTCTGAAATATTATCAAATAAATACTCATTTTTATCAGAAAAATGATTTGAAAAACAATGGCGCAAGTTTCGAGATTTGAATCGTTCGTTAAGTCGCTCAAATGAGTCCCGAACCGTTTTTATAAAAACTATACCAAAAATGTTACACTTTAGGTCCCTCAACTATAAGGGACTTGCCACATTAAATTTATATATAATAGAAATTCAATCCTTATTATTGCATTTCCATCACATGAAAACACAAAAAAAAAAAAAAAATTAATAATACATCTCTCTCTCCACCTTCTTCTCCGGCGGGTCTCCCCACCGCCGGCCACCACTCGCCGCCGCCGGAAAACTTTTCCGGCGGGATTTTTCCGGCAAGACCAAAAAGACTCCCCACAACCCGATTTATCCGATCCCCACTACCACTCTCTCTCACATCTCATCTCGCGCGCCCGCACCACCACCATTCCACCACCACCAACAAGCCGCAACCCAAACCACCATCATCACATATCACAACCACCACCCGAAGATACTTTGGTTTGGTTTTAAAAAAAACAAGGGTTATTGTTTGTGTCCTGAGGTCACCAGAAGGGTGCGTGGGTTTTGTTATAAACAACCAAAAGGGTGCGTTTGGTTTCGGGCGATAACATTGTGTCGGTTTGGTTTGCAATAGAATTAGGGTCGGTTGACTGTGAAACTCACTTGGTGCTTGGTATACATATAAGCCACAATGGGTTCGTTCGTTTTGAGGGTTCCACCGGAGATGGGGTGCGTTTGGCTCAACAGAAAACCAACCATGGTGTGATGGTTTGGTTTATAAAGAAAAGGGGTTGTGGGAGGGTTTCGGGTTAAGATACTGCTGGAGGGAGATCGTTGGTTGTAACAGCCAACCCCAAGGGCGGGTTGGTTGTGGTTCGCGGGTCAACAGCAACAAGGGGGGGGGGGGAAGCAGTCGGGACGTGCTGTGGTGTGACGTCGTGGTTGGTTTTTTCAACAAGCCCGGGTTGGTGTTTCGGGTTTAGTTAGTAATAACACACCGAAGGGTGTGTTTTGGATGGTAATTATACCACCCAAGGGGTGTATTGTATGCGTGACAGCCCACCCCCACCACAAGGTGGTTTTGGTTTCGGTTTGGTTCGGGCTTAATACCCCCCCCGGGTGTCCCGCCCCCGGGCTCGTGGGGTGTTCGTTACCTACCCGAAAAAAGGTGGCGGTTTTGTTTTAAAGGACAAATCCCGGGCCGAAGGGGGGGGGAGGAGGGTTGAGGTGGGGTTATCGATCGTGTTTGCTGTTAATATAAAGAAAAAAGGTGCGTTTTGGATTTATAACACAGCTGGGGTGTTTGGTTTGCTGTCGAAAAGTCCGGACAGCCCGAGGAGCAGTCGGGGATGGGTTGATAACACGAAAGGGTTTTTAGGTATATTATGACACGAGACTAGGGTGCGTTTGGCTTAAACACCACGCACAAGGGAGCGTTTGGCTGTCCTTCAGCCGGGCGAGCTCAGTTGAGTGTTGACACCAAAAATTAAGTTTATTTTGTTTAAACGACGAAGAATATATAAATGTTTCATTTAATCGATTTATATCTATGTGATGAAAAATAAAAAAATTGAGCGGTCTAAGTAAAATACGATATAAAATAATGAAACGAGACTTGATATTAATACAAGTGCAAATTGATATAACTGAGACGAAGAGATTGAACCTAAAATGGAACATTGACAACACCTTTTATACCGAATAATAAATATAAAAATCGAAACATAAATTCGAGGAATCGAGATGTTGATAAATTAAAATTTAGTGATCTTGCAACAATATAAACAACTTATAATTATACGACTTTAGACATAAAAACGGGACTTCTCACTCTTATTAACGAATGAAAACCTATGGGTCAAAATCAGAATCATACACTTTAGTTATAAAATAGGTATATTTTTAATAAATAATAAAAATGACAGATTTATTAATTAAATGATTTGATCACTTTCTCCCGTTTCAACATTCAGCCTTTCCGGCGAAACACGAGAAGTTGTTCGTAATGGCATATTTACTTTTCCTGCGAGCTTATCAGCTTTAGAAATTGAGCTAAGTTAGGATTGGGACGGAATAGTATATATACATAAAATATACTCAGGTTAAGTTTAGAAGGACCGCAAGTGGTTTAATCTTCATCACATGTATATATGACTATCATACATAAAAAAATATGTCAGATTATCGTGGTAACGATTAACCATCGTTATCGTCTCTAAAACGCTTATAATAATCAACACATAATTAATCGTAGTCGAGATCGCTGCAAATGATTCAGTTGTGATTTCATTGTATTAATTGATCGGTGGTCTTTAAATCAATGTGAGTTCATAGCCTCGCTTTCAATAATAGAATGCTTATAACCCGCGAGGGATACAACTTTTCTACAAATCTTATAAACTTCACTCGGATTCCCTATAACAATTGATAGTTTTTTAAGGGATTTTTGATTCACAGGTAGTTTTATAGCCCCATGTTTTACCTGGGTTTTACATATTTTTCTGGGATGAAACAGGCTATTTACAAATGCATTTAACAGGATTGTTTACAAAGTGGTTTAACATATCTATTTGCCATAATTCGCTATTGGATACATTATTTGACTTCAGTTTTGGTCACACATGCATATTTAACATTTGAAATACTACAATGAGCTTTAGGCTGAGAATTGAACTGATAACAATACATACTACACTGCCCGGAGGTTCTTGAGGACATCCTCGGTAACGAAGTATAACATATACGCATATTTGTATCTCCATCCCAAATTATGGTAAATACAACTAACTACGTCCACAGCGTCATGAACTGAAAAATCACTTTGAGGTGAGCGCAGAATGTTATGCAAATAGAATCTATTCGGTATGATGGATCCCATGTTCGGGTGATTAGCATCACTGTAACGAACCATTATAGAGTCATACGGGATTGACAACCCCCATTTCGCGTGATTACTACCACCAGTAAACAGAACGTTATAAGCATGTCGATCATTGTTGGGGACTAACAGGGCCCCCTGCACATACATCATGGAACTATTGGTGACATTACAACTGTCATGCAATTACTTATAAACATCTTATGTGGATAAGAATTAGGTACTATTTGCGCATGACATAAAATGTGTCATGCATTCTTTATAAATCATCGTGCGCGATTTTTACAAGTACTGGATGATATACAGTGAATACATATTTAAATTTAAAACAATCTATGAAACTCACTCAACTTTAATTTGACACTTGTAAAGCATGTTTTCTCAAGGTGATAGATGCTTGGACTATTTGATGTGCATTTAGTCTTTTACATTCAAAGTCTTTTCATTGTGATGCAAATTAAGGGACAAATGTAATATTAATAACCTTCCAAGATTTTATCTGAATTTAACAAATGTTATTATCAAACAGACGACCCTAGAGGTTCGTTCACTTGTATCTATTGCTTGTGTATTACGAAGTAGCACCCCATTAAGGTATTCCGCTGCTTTGTAAGTGAATTATTGGGGTGATTAAGATTGTATCAGACGTAAAAAACAATGTTATAGAGAACTCGGTTGAGACATATTTTAACCCTAGACTATAACCTTTTCACAAATAAATGCATACACAACAAACATCTTCAAAGTGCATACTCACCACTGCCTATATGTGCTTTCATTACGTGCTTGCAGTGAGTTGCTTACGTGGCATACATATAATGATATATATATGCTTGCTTTCCTTTTCGCGCGTTATAATCGTACATTAGTTATATAAAGTTATATATATAAATAACCCGAAGCGTTTTCTTAGATAGACATTGTGAGTTGCACAATGGTCTCAATTATACCTCAGACATTGTGAGTTGCACAATGGTCTCATTTCGTTCTCAGGCATTGTAAGTTAAACAATGGTCTCTAAGACATTATTTCGTTGCATAACTTTATATAGTATCGTATTATCGCAAAGCCGTTATAAAATTAGTTACATGAATTAAGTCTGATTTAAGAATTACCAAGTTCTTGTAAAGCGGGGACTTGTAATATGAATGATTGATAATGAAAATTGCAATGTTTAACTAAGCCTCACAGTTTCTTTTACACCGGATTGTTACCGAATTCTAATATTTAGCAATCCTTGTAAAGGCGGGACATTAATAGGAGGATCGATAAGGTAATCACTATACTGATTTGTTTATAGAGATCTTTACCTTATTTACTCTAACCGAGTACTCATTAATTATCTTGAACTTTATTTGATCTCGTCTGGCAGTTTTTACTCCCAGCTTCTAAAGACGAGTTTTAAATCACTCGTCCCATACTCATTAGAACACATGCATCGTCATGTCAACCACCTTGAAGGTTATGAGAGTACGCGTATTGCACCGGGGATATTAGTAGGATATTTAAAAATCTGTTTATTTAAAAGATTTGGACGCCTCTCATTTAAAATAAAGAAATTAATAAGATCACCGAACCATAAGTTTATCATTTCTTACTTACATAAATTTTGGACCTTCTTTATGAAAAATAAGAAAAATAATAAATGATGGAGCTTAATGGTATCCGATATGACACGAGTATGAACCTGAAATCAATAAATCATCAAATCCTTTAAAAAGGTTTGGCAAGCACAATAGTGTCAAGCCACTAAACCCGCAAAATCTTAAGGCCAATCATTGGAGCTACCTTAATCTCATTCTTAAAGTTATTACTTTTGCCATTGCAATCCTTGCAAACACAACGAACTGTCTGTGGAGCAAGAACAGACTGAGTGCAACATCCCCTCACCATTTGTTATAGTGATTGTACGTTATGGTCACTACCGTGGTCCCTGGAGCGGTCCCGACTGATACAACTTTACCCAATAAGTAATCCACTCCCTTAAACGAGAATAAACACATATCGACAAAGCCAAATAAAGTAGGACTATTCAGATCGGCTCACTAGTAAGAAGAATTAGGTTCGCGATACATCCTAGTAATACTATCCAAGACAACTAGCAGTTGAGCTATGCATGAGTTGAATTAGCATCGTTTGGGCTGATATGTATAAGAGAAATTAAAGAGATTTCTCTTTTGAGTTTTTTTACACCTTAAACGGTTTTGTAGGTTTTCTATACTAGTTACGCCTTTATATAAGGTTTAACTAAGTTAAGAAACTCAGTTAAGTAACTAGGGTTAAGTTAAAGAAAAATATCTAAAAAAATTTAAGATAAATATCTTTTAAATTATCTAATAAATAACTTATAAATATCAAAAAATTCGATGTAAATATCTTGTAATTAAACGCGAGCTATGACCAAGGTTGAGAAAAAGATATACACGGCTCATAAAAATGAAATTTTAATATCAAAAATAATAGAGAGACATGTCGACATTTTTACAATGCATCGAAACAATTAACGAACGCGGAAAACAAAACAGTATCGATCAACCGTGACACGCAAAGCATCTGGCAAGCAGACAATATTGTGGTCTGAGTAAGCGGGATGTTCGAGTGAGAGCGATACCAGTGATGTTAATATCAATCATAAAACTTGTAACGATATTTTTTCTAAAAATATCTACCTTGATGGATTATATATCCTAGGTCAACTTAAGCCAAACTTTTGGTATGGTTGATGAAGATGTCAATACATCTAATCTGCTGAAGAAAGTTATCGTCGTCATGCTTAGAAACTGTTTACAGATCTTAAAACCTTTCTCGGTCACACAATTCGAAAACAACAAAATTTTAATCTCGGGACGAATTTCTTTAATGGTAGGTACTGTAACATCCGAGAATTTTCGAATTTATAATGACGAATGTCATCTTTACTTTTAGGGTCTGACATTGACTTTATAGAACTATCATCTAAATCACGTATTCACACTCGGAACACTAAAGCAAATTGATGTGGATTGGACATTCCTACAACTTTTAGTTATTTTTTGCTCGAGACCTGGAAACGAGTCGAAAAGGGCTAAAACATACCCGCAAAACATTATTATTTCGAACAATATAAACTCGACCCACAAAAACAATTAAATGTTTTTATTTATCAGTATTTAGTTAATAAAAATATCAAAATAAATTATTCATCATTTTTTAATTAAAGCGTTTTGAAAACGCACAATATCGAGTTGAAATCCATTTTATTTCAAACGGAAGGCGAACCGGTTCACAACCAAAATGAATAACAAAATTTATAAAAATGTTATAAAATATCTATGAAATATTATCAAATAAATACTCGTTTTTATCAGAAAAATGATTCGGAAAACGATGGCGCAAGTTTCGAGATTTGAATCGTCCGTTAAGTCGCTCAAATTAGTCCCGAACCACTTAGATGAAAAAGTATACGAAAATGTTACACATTTGGTCCCTACACTATAATAACTTGTCACATTCAAATTATATATATATATAAATTCAATCTCTTATATTTCATTTTCCATCTCATGATACACACAAAAAAAAAAAAAATAAATTATTTTACATCACTCTCTCTCCCACCTTCTTCTCCGGCGGGTCTCCCCCCACCTGCCGCCAACCACTCGATCGCCGCCGCCGGAAAACTTTTCCGGCGGGATTTTTCCGGCAAGACCAAAAAGACTCCCCACAACCCGATCTATCCGATCCCCACTACCACTCTCTCTACAGCGCCCGCACCAACCAACCTTCCACCCCACCACAACCGCAACCCAACACCACCATCATCAATATCACAAACAACCACCGCGAAGTTACTTTTGGTTTTGGTTTATAAAAAAACGACATGGGTGCTTTGGTTTGTGGGGTCTGAGGACCACCAGAAGGGTTGCGTGTTGGTTTTTTTTATCAAACAACCCAGAAGGGAGCGTTTTGGTTCTGGGATTATAACAGTTGGTGACGGTATTGTTTTGCAATAGATATTAGGCTATCGGTTGACTGTGGAAACGCCACATGGTGCGTTATGGTTTACATATAAGTCCACAAGGAGTGCTGTTCGTTTTGTGGTTCCACCGTGATGGGTGCGTTTATGGCTCAAGCAGAAAACCAACCAGGGTGTTTTGTTTGGTTTATAAAAAAAGGGGTGTGGCGGGGTCGGGATTAAGGTTAACTGCGGGGGGGTGTTCGTTGGGTTGTAACAGCCAACCCCAAGGGCGGGTTGGTTGTGGTTCGCGGGTCAACAGCAACAAGGGGGGGGGGGAGCTGTCGGGTCGGGCTGTGGTGTGTCGGGTCGTGGGGTTGTTTTCACCACCCGGGATGGTTGTTATCGGTTTAGGTTAGTAATAACACCCGAAGGTGTGGTTTGGTTGGTATTATAACACCCAAGGGGTGTTTTGTTTGCGGTGACGGCCCACCCCAACCACAAGTGTTTGTTCGAGTTTGGTTTCGGACTTAAAAGCCGGTCGGGCTCCGAGGGTATCGTTAACCCCAAAAAAGGGTGCTTTTGTTTAAAAAGGACAGCCGGGGGCGAGGGGGGGGTTTCGTTCCCCGTTATGTTAATATAAAAAAAAAGGTGCGATATTGGATTTATAACACCGTCGGGGTGTGTTGTTTGGCTGTCGAAAAGTTCGAGACAGCCGAGGACTGTCGTGGTTGGGTTATCACACAAAGGGTGTTTGTATTATTAAACACGAGACTAATAGTGCGTTTGCTAACACCCACGCACAAGGTGCGTTTTGGCTTTCCATCAGCCGGGTGCGTCGATTGTGTGTTGACACCAAACTAAGTGAGTTGTTTAACAGCGAAATATATAAAAGTTTCATTTAATAAATCGATTTTATATAATTGTGAAGAAAAATATTATATACTTGCGCGGCATCTAATTAAAATACTGATATAAATATTGAAACAGACAGATATTAATGTACAAGGTATAGATATATCTTGAGACGAATTGACCAAAAATGAACATTGACAACCTTTTATACCGAATAAAAAATAACAAAAATCCGAAACATAATAAGATTCGGGAATCAGGAGTGATGATAAATTAATTTTGATTTGCAAAATATGAACACAACTTATAATTATACGGACTTAGACATAAAAGCGGACTTCTAACTCTTATTAAACGAAGAAACTTGGTCAAAATCAGAATATATACACTAAGTTAAAAATAGGTTATGTTTTAATAAATATTAAAATACAGATTATTAATAAAATGATTTGATCACTTTCGAGACCGTATCAATCAGCCTTCCGGCGAAACACGAAAGTTGTCGTAATCGCATTTTACTTTGGTCCGCGAGGGGGGGGGGGGCTTATCTCTTTAGAAAATGTGAGAAAAGATTAGGATAGGACGGAGAATAAGTATATAAACATAAAATATACTCAGGTAAATGTTTAAAAGACGCGCAAGAGGTATTCTCATCACATTTATAAATACTGCATACATATAAAAATATTTATGATTATCGTGTAACGATGGGTACGCCATCGTAGATCGTACTTAAACTGTATATAATCGAACGAAAAATTATAAGTCCGTAGTCGAGAAAAAAAAAATCCCGTTGCAGATTTCCAGTTGAGATTTAATTGGATTAATTGATCGTGGTCTTTTAAATCAATGTGATGTTCATGCTCGCTTTCAATATTTTGAATGCTAATAACCCGCGATGAGGGATACATGCTTGTCTACAATTCTTATACTACACGTTATCTTATAACACAAATGTGATTTGTTTAAAGGGATTTTGATCAAGGTGAGTTATAAGCCCCATGTATTACTGTTTACAAATATTTTAGGGGTGAGAACATGCTATTTACAAAGCATTTTACAGGATTGTTTACAAATTGGTTTACATACTTATTGCAAGTTCGCTAATTTGGGATACATTATTTTGAACTTCAAGTTTTGGTCACACAAATCATACTTTACATTTGAAATGACTACAGATTAACTTAGCTGATAAACTGATAACAATTACATTACTGCCCCTCTGTTCTTGGAGGGGAACACCGGTAACCGGGAGTATACATATACGCATTATCTTTGGTCATCCCTAGCCCAAATTAAGTGTAAATACAAGTCACACGACACGATAATTTTGCTCATGAGACTTAACTCACTTGGAGGGAGGCGGCGAAATGTTATGAAATAGAAATATTTCTGATGTGAACCCTGTTCGATCGTGATTAAGTCGAACACTTGGTAAACGAACTTATAGATCTATTCGGGATTGACAACCCCCATTCGGGTGATTAGCTACCACCATGTAACAACGATATAACAAGTCTATCATTGTTGGGGACTATCCAGGGCCCCATGACACATACATACTTGGAACATTTTGAGGTGACATACAACTGTACATGCATCTACTTAGTAAACAATCTTTGGAAAATTGGTAACTTTTTGATGACATAAAAGTTCATGCATATCTTTATAAATCATTGGGATTTTTACATAGAACTGTGAATATACAGGTGGATTACATTTATATTTAAAACAAATCTATGAACTCAACCAACTTTAATGAGTTGACACTTTGTAAGCATGTTTTTCTCAGGTAGATTAAATGCTTGTACTATTTGATGTGCAATTGGAGTCTTTACATTCAAGCTTTTCATTGTGATGCAAATTATGGGACAATGTATTATTTAAATCAGATTTTATATTGAATTAACAAAATGTTATATTCAAACGACACTAAGGTCGACTCCTTGTATCTATTGCTGTGTATTACGATAGAACCACCCCCAATGTATTCCGCTGCGTTGTAAAGTGTTTTGGGGGTGGTGGTTACAATAGCTCTCTAACAAGATTCTGAAATGTAGAAAATCAAAAACACACCAAGATTGTTGTGTTTGGGTGTTCCAGCCGACCTACAAGAGGAAGGGAAAAAAGAAACAAGTTTAAACTAAGTTTCTACAACCTTGGTTTATATCATCATTTAAGTGATTGAATGAAAAATTTTGTTTTTTAGGATCAAAAATCAAAAATAATTGTATGAAATTATGTAATGTGTGGCCGTTTATGGAGCAAAGAGAAGAGTAGGACCATAATGGTTTGTGAACTATGTAATTAATGCAATGGTTGTGGTTAAGACTTAAATAAATTATCTTTGGAATGCCACACTCAACATAACTTGCATGTTCATGGGAAAACAAATAAGGAGGAGTGTGGGTGAGAGTCCTTGCACGGGCATGGCTATTGCATGGGTAAGTTTCATAAAAAAAAATTCTTTTTATTTCTTGTAAATATTTTGTGTAAAGTTTAATTATAAAAGGGTACATGCACACCGTTTAACAAAAACGCGAGTCATGAAGCGACTTCAGCCAATGGTCCGAAAAACAAGGACAACGAGGTTCAAAAATATTAATGTACGGTCCTATAATAATAACGAAACGTGTCTTAAACTTTTACGATACTCTAGACCGATTACCGAACGCGCCGGGTCCAATCGTTGAACATTCAGCGAAACATCATAAATAATTATTTTAAATTTTCATTCACACTAATTTGCAAAAATAACTAATTATGACAAATAAAAATTTTAAATGTCGAAGTTTGTTTATAAAAACTCACAAAATAATTATAATGACGTCGAATTCGCGGAACGTCAAAATAAAAATTATCAATTCTTGATGTTCCAATTATTCGTAAGTAATTAACGAAAATGTTTATTATCGATGATTAAAATTCAAATATTGATGCTCGTTCATAGAAATTTGTAAAACGATAATGTGCGACATCGGATACGCGATCGTTGTACGTGTCGTAAAACTCCGGTTGTTACACATATAATTAAAGATTGAAAATGAAAAAAAATAAAAACAAAAACTTATACCTATATCCACAAAATTAAGTCGCAAACCGTGCAGATCTATTAGCCTATAGCTTGAGACTTTTAGCTCCGGGGAGTGTCGCGACAACAATGAATATGGGATTTTTCATCTTGGTTACTCGTCGACTTGAATATACTTGAAACCCCTATAAAACATGCAATTGATCAAAGAAACATACAATTGATGTTGAAACATTGAAATTGAAATAATATAAATGGTACAAATCAAAACAACGACTGATCTTACATTGAATACGAAGGTTGTGTAATAATGCTGATACATGGAGACACTCATTTGAGAACCTACTGTCACAGATATGCGAAAGTAACAAAAGATAGGAAGGAAGGAATATATGAAGAATAGTCTAAAAATGAATTTTTTTTACTTTGGTGAGAAAGTGGGGAAAGCTTATTAGGGGGAAAAAAATTTTATTGGAGGGGCATGAACAGTAACCTAAAAAGTTTTATTTTTTGAAGAGGTAGGGGGGGAGGGCTGTTCAGTACTTTTATTAGACTTTATCACTATGTTTCTTTAATCTTTGCAACATTTAATAAAAAACTATTGCATTAGATACATAAATTCAACACTTACCTTAAAAATGTTTTTTAAAGTTCAATGTTCTAAAAAGCACACCTATTTAAAATTGTTGCTTTATAAACTATTTGCATACTCTTTCATTAGTATGTAGTGAAATGTCTTAAAGATAACACAACATCAAAATAAACATATAGAGGTGTAGGCAAAATAAAGATAAGCAGTACTTTATACTCAAATAAGGATCAATAAACGGAGAAAATTCTTCATAATGAAAAGGATATGATGATTCTTCAAGCCGGTAAAGAGGCAAGTGCAGCGCACTTCACAGGAAGTGCGGCGTACTTTCTGCGTTTTTTCAAAATTTTCATATTTTTTACCCCAGGAACACCAAACTGTATAACAAAGATGCGGCGTACTATTTTTGGATTATTCAATTAATGAACTTAGACATTTATAGATTTCAATCATTATAAACTATAATAATTTTCAATAATTCTTAGATAGTTTGAATATCTCCTAAATACTTAAAACATGGTATCATAACATAATCATGACAAAAGATCATAAACAATTAGTCTCGTATTTTTAAGACCCTAAAGTAAATAAGCATGTCAAAACAGGTTATAAGCTGAACATCATAAAAAAAATATGACATCTAGCGCCACGATTCAAATAAGCATGATAATTAGTTGGTCATTCTAGCATGTTTTTGATTTCTAAACCATATCATCCATTTACGATATTTATAAAGTAGCAAGTTGGGAATAAACATTAAAAAAATTTCCTTTTTCTTCTTAAAGTGAGAAAACAAGGTGTTTGAAACGTTTGTTTTTTTGGTTTTGGTTCATTACATGCTTCATTGGTATAAATTTCTCAAAAAGTGTGGCGTACTCGTTAGAAGGGCGTCGTACTCTTTGTTTTTCAAGAAAAACCGGCGCACTAGTTGCATGTGCGCCGTACTTTCCGTAGTAAAAATAAATTTTTGGGTCAGTTGGCCAGAAAACTATACGACGAAGTAGTAAATTTTGGTTTGCAAATATACATATTAAAACATAGAACAATTTAGTCTCCGGCAACGGCGCCAAAAACTTTGATGTGTTAATAAAGCTTTAAATTTATAATTCTACTTTTAACTGATTTTCAACTAACACACGGGTGTTCTTTAAACGAGTAAACTATTTTGCAAATGTGTCTCAAGATTTGTCATGAATCAAAGACACGATTTAATGTTTTGATTAAATTGATTGATTAAAAGAAATAATGTATTGGAAGGAAAGCAACGAGGATGAGCATATGAATAATGGTGAACACATTAATAAGGATATAAACCAACAAGCAACAAATAGTTAATTAAGCATTTAACTATTTTATATAAAAGAAATTCCTTTCGGCCTTTAATTCTTATTATATAAAATGATTTGGGATAGATTCATGTTTGGAAATGATAATATCAAACTTGCTTATTCAAGTTCGTTAGACATAAGAATAAGCATTAAACATTCTATTACGTGTTGAATGAATTATTAAATAACTATTCTCACAAAGCTAAAATCGATACATGACCGAAAACAAGCACAAGAATGGAGCCTTTCGACCTAATTCCATATATTCAATGAGAGATCAAATAACACCAAGGATCAAGCATTCAAAATAACAACAATTTAAATATATTGCAAATCCACATACAAAAGTTCTACAACAGTGTTCCTACTACGACTCTCATTGAACCCAAACAAACATAGAAGAACTACTCCATATTGAAATAAATAACACTCATATTAAATAAGTTAAACTTAAAACCTATAACAATCCGTAATTTTCATCAATGTAAATATCCATCTATTAAGTTAGATGCAGTTACATAAATCTATTAAATAAGAAACACCTTTTTCAGGAAATTTTTTGCTTATATTACATAAGACTTGTATTACCATATCACAATATTCAACTATCTTGCATAACTAAAGTTAAGGAGGCTCATGCAACCTACGCTACGGAAATCCGATCTTCAGATATGTCAACAAACATCATAACATGTCAAGTTAATATTTTAATGACATTTTTACAAAGTACATTACTCATATAAATGTTCCATTTGCAACGTTATATCAAGACAGGCCTTAAACCGTTATCGTATACCTTTGAAACCCTAATTCTATGAAAGGTTAATATCTAAAGTAATGTACAAGCTACTAAATCATATGAACAAGTAAGATAACCTCTATTTAAATATAAACTTCCCTCCTAGGTCCAATCGTAAAAAGACCTTAAAAAAGCACAATGTAAAATCATTAAGCATGAATCCAAATAAGTCGTTTTAAAAAACCTCCGTTTTCCCCTAACAAATCTTATACAATAAGTAACAAGTACAAGTTTCAAGAAAGTCATATACTTCTTCAACAAACCATAATTCATTCTCATTTCAAATGAAATTTCAATAAATCCAAGTTATAAACCCTAAAAACCCGAGCTAAATGGTAAACCAATACCATTCCTTGGTTCCTATCCTTTTTTAACCACACATAAGTTGTAATAAATAAATAACAACATAACAAATCACATTCCATCAACATTTCACATATTTATAACAAAAATAGAAAACCACGAATTGAATCAAAGAAACCATAATCGAACCCTATTTGGATCGCAGCCATTTACTAACTCATTTTCACTCATTAAACCCGACCATAAATCAAATTTGTGTAAGTAACTCTTATACAACGCTTTATAAACATTAATCTATCCTCATATCACAAGTACTTGAAATTCCAAACCAAAAACCCCAATTCGAGCCCTATGAACTCGCGACCCTCCCATTTTTTTGCAATTGACCCATTTTGAAGCTAACACTTTGCAACCAAGCAACCATGGTGACATCACCCCTTGCTTCCCATAAAGCTTACCACGATGTCTAGCTCTCTCCTTGCTTGTGGTAGAAACTCCACATCCCGTTCTCTAGGGCTCTAACTGCCACATCATCTCTTTTTCTCTCTTGTTTACCTGCGGCACCACAAGAACAAACCAACACCCTTAAGCTAGTTTCTAGCCCTAGAAACTCATCACATAACTTCTACACATCACCCTATAGCTCTCATACATGTCCAAACCTAGTCTCAAAGTCTCCTTGGCCACCAAGGCATAATTCGACTATAAATAGGACCCTAAACCGCTCATTCTAACTCATCTCCCACTTCCTCCTATATAACCCTTAATATCAGCAATCCTTTGCTCAAATAAGTTCCTAAGAGGTCCTAATAAGTCTCAATAATATTAGTGAAGCAAAAGAAACCAAGAAAAGAAGCTCGGGAGTCGTTATTCTAGGCGTACGAAGCTAAAAGTCCCGATTTCGACCCGTTTTTAAGCTATAAGCTCAAACCCAGATTCTATGATCTTCATACCTGCTCCTACACTCTTATAATGTTCATATGATCCTAAATATACTCTTGTTAAAGTTTTATAACTCATTTTCCATTTTGAACCAAAACCGTACACCCGAAACCCTAATTTTGTGTTTTTGCTTAATCTAAAAGCTATAGCGGTTAAATAATGTTATAATATATTTTAACATGCTTAAATAATGTTAATATAACAACTTTATTAAGTCTTGAAGGAATTTGAATAAAAAACCTACGCGATTTCATTTTGAAACCCTAATTTGACTCGTTTCAATTTCTAGCTTAACGAATTGTTGTTTTGAACTTTTGTTACGTTAAACCTTCATATTTTAGCTTATATTAATAAGCTATAACCTGTAAATTACTTTTGATATTGAAAAATATCATTATTATGGATTTTAGACTTGTTTTGTAAATCATTTTCACATAAGGGGTATATACTGTAACTTTTGAAAACTTATAAGTACAAGGACTATTTTTGCCATATTTTCAAAGATATAACTATATGGGTCTATTATGTCACTTTTTAAAATTCAAGGTTTACTTTGTACATCTTTTAAACTAGAAGGACCAAACTTGTAAAAGTGAAAACTCCAAGGGTATATTTTGCCATTTTTCATTCTTAAGGGTCTAAAATGTAACATTTTGAAAAAGTGTAGAAATGTGTTCAAAACCTTATAAGACATAACTTTAATTAACGCTTGACGTGCTTCTTATTTCCAATTATTGAGCAAAACGCTTAAAACCGATTATGTTATAACTGTTATAAAATTCATCATTGATGTGCTTTTTAAAAATCATGTCCCGAATCTATATCATATCATAATACTAGGGAGCTTTATATTAAGGGGTTTCATCTTAGTATTACGTTCTGACTGCGCTGTTGGGTTTACGATTTAAAGTGCCATGGCTTCTCAAACGTTTACTGAATGACCTTTGAATTATGATGGCCCAAACGGTGATACAATACTCCGTAATAATTCAATCAAAGATATACATTATACTTTATAATGAAAAACATATTCAATCAAACTAAGACTCAACATATTATCCCAGGTTACGTGTGACGAAGCCGTTACTTTCATTCCATATACCTTTGCTATCAATCAAATTTCCCTATACTGTTAAGGTGAGTTCATAGCATCGCAATTCAATATTTCAAATGTTTTATAAACCCGCGAGGGGGATACATGCTATAAACCATAAATGGAATTATTTCTGTATGCTATCCTGATTTATTATTGCCTAAGTAACTATTTTGCCTTTAAGTCCCCAATATCATGACCCGTTATTTACTTTACGGAGTAAGCGCGAATGTTGTGAATAGATCTATTTTGGTTGGACTCCCCGTTGGTGTACCCAGTCATACCGGTAACCAATTGCACATCATTAGAATATAACTGCGGGTGTTTTGGCAAAGGCACCCGTTGGGGCTATAACGTATCAAACATATCCCAAGGCTTCAGATTCATGAGCTAATGGCAATAATATTGTTTTACAAATAATAGGTGTATAACAAGGTAACCCAATATCGAATTTGCATTCAAATTATTTAACTTAAACCTATGAATATCACTCAACCTTTGTGTTGACTTTTTAGCATGTTTTATCTCAGGTAATTAAGCAACTTATGGCATGGGCTCGGAGTGGCACTGGATTTGAAGATGGCTAAATTGTTATCATTCAAACTAATTACATTTTCTTTAGATTCTGGAACCTGTTGCCTATTAATGGCATTTTGTAAAACTCTGATTTAATGAATGATAACTACATTTTCCAAAACGTCTCTTTTGAGTCGTTTTCTATGATTATGACTGTTGTACTATGAAGTAATACCCCAGATTAGCTTCCGCTGCTATATGTAAAAATGGGGGTGTTACAGATTGGTATCAGCGCCATGGTTATAGAGAACAAGGTTAAAACCTTAACTATAACTACTTTTCTTTTCTAGCCATCAAAGTCCTCCGTGCCACTGCAGTTTCCAGAATAGTATGTGTAAGAAATTTCCATGGTAGATAATACATAACTATTATATTATTATACAAATAACTTATGTTATTTCCACTAGATTAAGTTCCGGAAGGGATAGTGTTTTCCACACGGAAAGTGGCATCAAGTTAATGCTAGCTCCTAGATCGGCTAGGCCATGCAATGACTCGCGCCCTGAATTCACATGAAATAAGAAACCTGCCCTGTCTCCACCGAGTTTTTTTGGGTAACTTTTTTAGGATCACAGCCGAGCAGTTTTCTCATTCAAGGGTGTATTTGCTATCTCAAGAAGTTTTCTCCTTATTCGTAAGGAGATCCTTAAATCATTTTTTGCAAAATTTAGGCATTGTGAACAAGAGCCTCGAAACGCGTGATATTAAAGTGGATTTTCTAAACATTTGTAAAAAACTATGAATTTGAATATCATCTTTTCCTTGCAATTTTTCCTTATTCAACCTCGATGGATATGGAATTGGAGGTTGATGCGGATTAGGCTCGAGAATCTTAGGAGATGAAATAGGAGTAGAAGAAGTAAAGCGGTGAACGGCTAACAGCCGAGTGAGGAACATTATTGGTACTAACTCCCGATGAGTACCTGGTCTTTATCGTCTCCGTTCATTTGTCCGCCTCCTTATAGGAGGGGAGGAGGAGAGAACCAAGGGTCTAGGTAGAAGTAGCACCACTTCGATTATGATAGCTTTAAGATCTTCCCGTGGGTTGGGAACGGTGTTGCTTGGCAACGAACCCGAGCCTGAAAAAGAAGCTGTAGGATCGATGTACAGTACTCTAATATGTTGAACCTTTAGCTTGTAAAGGATATTACTACCTTGAATAAATCCAAGATAATAACTATGAAACGCTGACACTGAATACTATCAACTATGCGGAATCTAATTGATAATATTAAGAAGAACACACAGCAATAATCAAAAGATTACTTTTATTATCACACCTTGAACCTGCCTAACTTTGTAGATTCCTAAACACTAATAATACTAATCGCTAACACTTCTTCTAAGACTCGTACTCGTACCTAACTATGCCTTCCAAGGGGTCCTTTTATAGACATCAAGGATTAACCCTATTAGGCTTACAACCTGCCTGCTTATCTTCTCCTAAATACAACCGTCATGTAAGATCTCTCCTAGTAAACAATCCTTCACAAAACCTAAAACTGTTATAAAGCAGTACTTTTATATTGCTAACATACTTTTCCTATAACTAACAGTACTTTTAACATAATAGAACAGTACTTTAATATCACTAACAGTAACTTTGTTAATCTGCCAGCCAGTAACCTTTACAATATTCTCTAACAATCCTCCCCTAACTTGATTTAACTTGCTAACTTAAGTTTTTCTTCATTTAAAACTTCTATTGAAATCTATTCTTCCCTCACAACATGTATCTTTATCTTGAGTAGTATTCAGATCAGTTAATAGTCAACATACCTTTTTCCTGGTTACCTTCACCTCTACAGATCTTATGAAGCTTGATAACACTTTCACTCTATAAAAAACGTAAAGATATGTCTGAGTATTTGTGATTTTAAATCTTTGTCACAACAATCACTCAATCTTGAATCAAATCTTCAACAGCAACTGGCCACCAACAGAACATAAATGGATTTTAGACCTTTACCAAGTACCATCCACGCTTTTTGGGCTAGTTCAGTCCATTGGTACCTGAATAGTAAGCTCCATAGGAGGACTGTAACCATTTCAACTACTCATAACGAGAATCCTAGGTGAGTTGAAAACCTAAAGTAAAATAGTTTTTGGTAACTATCACATCCTAGATCGGGGATTTGTCAGGTCTTTATACCTGTACCGATCCACAGGACTAGTCAACTCTCAGTAATTTAAACAGGTTGGGAGTTGAAACCATATAGTTTTGAGCAAACATTCAAGCTATAAACGATTTGAGTTCTCTTGTACCAAAAACCGTTTGCTCGTGAGTATGATCAATACTTCAGGGCAATACCATGGTGTATTGAGCACCATACATTTTTTGGTAAACTTCAACCACATCAACAATTTTGAGATGCTTTAACCAAAACGTTTGATTTGACTAGTCAATTCTTATGTCTGCTAGACATGGTGAATTGATTACCATTTGCTGTGTGGTGGTTAACCAACACTCAATCCTTTAAAATAGTTTTATTTTCCTTCAATCATTTGTGCCTTAAACCTTTTTGCACATTTAAAACTATTTATTCACCAAATCATTTTGTTTTACTCTTTTATCAAAAATGACAGTACTTTCCAACAAAGTACTTCTAGTACTTATCTTTCTCATTTATCAAAAACATAAGTTAATTTTATTAAAAACATATTTGATAAATTAGATACCATACCAGAATTATTCTTCTTCTCTTTCTAAATCCTCCTTTTGCTTCATCACAAATCTTATTATATTCAGAGTATCCTCTGTTTCCCTTTGAACTTCTAACTTATGCTCTAACATTCTTTGCATAAGCTCTCTTGTAAGTGGATACCTTTGTTCGACTACATATTTATACATAATCCCATTCTCCATTCCGGATAAGCAACCCCTTGTGGACTCATACAATCTCCATCGTAGGATTTCCATTCATCTGACTTCTCCAAATTCATCATCACTCTTCGGTGTTTCCATCATAGTTGTTAAACTCGTATATATCTAACCTAAGCCTGTTTGGAGGCATATGTTTCATCAGTACTCTATCACCAATACTATGCAAGTGATGCAATCTTGTCGGGCACTATATATGCAAAACTTTATTGAGAGTGTTGAATGACTCTTATATGCCCATTGCTCTTTGAACAGCAGATAATTCCCTTCAGGTGATTAAAAATCGAAAAATCCTTGAGACAAAGAATGTTGTTCCATAACTTCACTTCGTGTGCACTATCACCTTCAAATCCACAACCTTAGAAAATTCTTAAGCTTATCATCTGATTTTTGTATTTTTTCTCCTTTTGATTATCCCTTGATGATTCATTTTTCTAATGCACCTCCTCTTCTCTTTCTGTTGAAGGTTCTTCAGCTTTACATTCATCTCCTAATACTAGTTCATCTTCGTTGACCTAATAGCAACAAATTTGTCATTGAGCCTCTTTACTTTTTCATAAATACTTTGATATTTCTTCATAACTCTTGTTTTTGAGGTTTCCTAAAACTTTACCACCACATTCCTTATATATCTTCATTATCGATTTTCTATCTGAGGAATGGTAGGAGGTTTGCTTTCTCTTCTTAATGCTGCTTGTTGCTCTGCTCTAATCCCTTTGAGCAGCTCTAGTCCTCTACTATAAACTTGCCTTTTTTTCTTCAGTATAATTTCTCTCTTTCTATTATTTGTACCCATCTGCAGCAATCAGCTCATTACCTAATTTCAGCTTGGTAGTCTATCAAGACACAAGTCTTTTTCTTCCTCCTCATTCTCCATTCAGCTGCAACTTTTCTAGGCAACTCTTCAATCATAGTTGCAGTCTCAGCAGCTCTTAATTGTTTGAAGAGTAAGCTTCTTCTTTTTGGGTTTCTTTCCTTCATTATACCCTTACCTTTATCTTTGACCAAGAATTATGTTGGTGATCACAGGTCCTTTCTTTTTTTTTTATGTTATAATTTTTTTTTATTTTTTTTTTTTTTTTTTGTATTTGATTAGACTTGCTCAGGGACATTACCAGGAATGGTAATTCTTGCTCCTCTTCTTGGTCTTAAGTATATTAACAAGATATCAGCATTAAGGTATCATCTTAATGAACTCATCAGACTCATCTAGAAAGGTTGAAAGGACCAGCTTGCAGCTTCCACTTCTTTCATTGAAGGTCAGTACTTAGATTTGCTCCAGCAGTAACTTCAGTTACCTCAAGCATGTAACCCTTCATTTACCTCAGCAGTACCTTTATTTACTTGTGCAGTACCTTCATGAACTTCAGCAGTACCTTCGTTTACCTCAGCATACTTCAGTTTACTTGACAGTACCGTCATGACTTCAGCCAATACCTTCATTTTAACATCAGCGTACCCTTCATTACTTGACAGTACCTTCATTAATCTTCAGCAGAAATATTATCATCAACATCCATCATTTGAGAATCTCACTGAATAACATCAACTTCATTCAAACCAGTACTTCCATCAGAGACTTTCTTCCTCCCCTGTTTGAAAGAAGATGATTTCTTTTTATGTGCCTTCTTAAGCTTTTTCTTCTTAGATAAAGTAGCTTTAATCTTGATAAAAGAACTGTATTCAGCAATCACAGGCTTAACTTTCTTCACAAGGATCTTTATCTTTGTCTTAAGCCTAAGAATTTGAGCAGCTTGTTTAGCAGTTTGCTTCTTTAGTCTGAGAACCTCTCTAGTTAATCCATAAAGATCGGAGATTTCCCCTCATCTCCTTTCTAGATGTCTGACCTCACTTGGAGTAGAATCATTAGAGAAGCTGGTCTTCAGAAGAAACTGGACTTGACTTCTGCCTTTTTACCAGCTGAAAATCACGTCACTATGATGTAGTATTAGTTATGTCAAGTTTCTTCAGTATGCAATGAATGTTCAGCCCTTACACAGCAGTAGCATCTTCTCATCTAACATAGGAGGAGTTAAGGTGTTAGCTGTCCCGAAAAACTTAGACTAACACTTCTCATAATGTAAAACACTTTTTGGTGTGAAGAAAAAAAAAAAACAAAAAAAACAACTGTTGGTAAGAAAGGTTGAGGTTGGTACTACCCTCTGCTGTTTATTCAAACAGTTGACTGAACTAATACATCAATAAGGGCTTGCTATCCTTGAGATTCCTTAACAATATTTTTTCCATCAAAATCACTTAGAGAAGTTAACTTCTGATTTGTAAGCGATGTCACCAAAGCAGATGCAATATTGCCCAAAATTTGGATCCCATGAAGAACTTTAGAGCTTAGACAATGAAGTAAGGTAGAACCCAAGTCTGTCATTGAGGACTAAAGATGGTTTAGAAAAAAGAGTAGTGTAAACGTTCCCTCATAGCCAATATCCCTTAAATGTGTCCCAAAGTACCTGAATTATCAAAACATTAGTGCCATCGTCATCATTAAACACTAATCAGTACGAACTGAAGCTTCTGACACCAATTATCTTCTTTCCAGCACCTTACTTCAATGTGAAGCACTTCATTAAGCATACGCACCTTCGCAGTATTCCAAAATTGTTGAATCCACTGTTGAATCACATCCGGAGACACCAAAAGAGCATAGTTCACAGAACATCCAGTGAGAAAGTCAATAACGTCATGAAAATCAGCATTACGCTCTGTCTTCTCAACACAAGCAATCAATATTTTCGTTGCAGAGTTCGGGATAGCCAATATCTCAAAATAACGTGAAAACGAAGTAGGTTCGAAAGATTAAAGTATGAAATCGAAAGATTAATGAGAGATACTTGAATTCGTTAGAGTATTTATAGGTAGAAAACTTCTGCCCACAAAGTAACGTTAGAAATTACAGTTTACCCCTCAATTGTGACGTCTGACCATGCTAAAACAGTAATTCAAATGCCTACATACTTTCAAAGCATAACAGTACTTTCACTCTGAGCTAAGCATACTTTCTTTGTATGAAGCAATTATGATCAAAATCAAATAACTAAATCTTCCTATCTCAAGAGCATCGCTACAAATCCAACCCTGAATCACAACCGAAGTGCAAAAAATAACCATAAATTGCATCATACGCAAAAGTTTAATCATATTTCCCCCCCAGACTTTATACCTCCCTTAAGAATAGCACAAATCGTCATTCAAATCCATACTTTACAAGCATCCTCCCTTAAACGGAGCATGGGTCATCATGGCCCAAATTAACTACCAACAAGGAACATGTCCACAACAACTTGCAGCTGCTACATATTCTGCTTCAGTAGATGAGATAGCTACAATTGTTTGTTTCTTCCTCCTTTAGGATCATTGCCAAAAGCTACATAACCTCCTTTGTAATCCTTGAAATCTAGAAGTTTGTTCTTGTCTCCTGTCATACTTCCAGAGCAACCACTATCAATAATAGCATGATCTTTAGTTTCCTCTTCGGGATTGCCCTGCACACACATTAAAGAGGTAAACTCCTCTTAGAACCCAAGTCATTACTGACTTGAATTCCCCTAATGGAGTTACATACTCAAATTTCTTGAGTGTGGTAGAGATCATTTATTTCTTGTGTCTATGATCTAGATAAATCCCCTTTGGTCCTCCATGTGTGTGTTGACTTGTCACAACACTCCCCTTTCACCCTTAGTCTGTGGAAGTACAGCTTGTGTCCCAGCAGTAAACTTTCTTTCCTTAACCCATTTTAGATTTTATAATTGGCTTAGGGCTTATTGTCTGTCAATAGTTCTGGTATTGAAAAACCCCTGTTGGTGAAAGGTTCTTGAAGCTCTTGGTCCTAACATATCCATTCTTGGATTTATAAGTCTATCAGTACTATGTGCTATAACAATCTGGTCTTTGGAAATATGGCCTACAGTACTTTGTGAAAAGTACTGCTTTTGATACATTTGGTCTAGCAGTATTTTGTCAAATGCACTAGCAGACTTTATGAAGGTACTGCCTTGTGTCATTTTTTGATCTAACATACTTTTCCAAACCTTCCTTGTAAGTACTAGCTGATGGGATAAAGACCTTCTTGATGAGGGTGGCCTATAGTCCACTTGAGAAATTCTTTCTGTGATTTACCCTACATGTGTTTATTCACAACTGATCTGAAGTCCCCCTTGAACCCTGTGGGTTCCAATGGTTTTAGGTTTTTGGGTCGTTTGAGATTTCTTTCATGTAGAATCACAATATTGATCAGTGATCAGGACTGTAACCGATACAAAGCATACTTACCACTCTGTACCCAAGGTTCCCCATTCTCCTAGATCTTTGACCATACTATCCTACTCCTAAGTGATTTGTTTTCAGAAGAGTTCTGATTTCAAAATAGTTTTGCTTCTTAAGTCTGAAAATTCAAGTATAAACCTCTTTATCATCACTATTCAAACCCAATCTTCAATAATGACCTTGTTTCTATCATTGATAGACTTAACAGTATTTTAGGTTTTGTTCTTTGTTTTGATTAAGCATCTCTGTTTTTTAGATTCACAAGATTCATGATTTGCGGTTCGAACTAAACTCTGAGTTTGTTTGTTAATCCCTTATTCCTATTGCTAGCTCATCTATCCCAGTAAAAGCAACATCTGCCCTAGTGGTATAATTGTACCTGATGGGCGTGGAGGAACTGCTTTGGTATGCCTTTTTTCTCTTTTGAAATTTTCATACAAAGACCAGGTCAAAGTTCATCCCTGATGAATTGTTACTTTCTCATACTACTATATTCAACTCCAAATCCTATCATTTTTTATCAACAAAAATTTTGTTTTGTTCAGATTTCATTTGCAATAGAGTACAATGGACTCCATTTTTTTTTCAAGTTTTCTTCTATTCAGCCTTTGCTTTTATGACATAATCAAGGTCTTTTTGTTTTTTGCCTAATTTCCTATCACCTCAATTTGTGTATATCATAACTCCATCAGTTCAGATGTATCACCCATGCGTATTCATTATTTTCATGGTTCTAATTATGACCTTTAATGAATCTAAGTCAATTGATATCCCTGAATTTCTACCTAGCTCTTTGAAAATTATCTTTTTCATTTGATAATCATTTCTACAATTTTTTTTATAAGATTTACTGCCATTAGAACATAGTACCTCTGATAAAGAATCGGTTGAGCTTGTAGCCATCAAAGTAACAAGCAACTGGTGCATTGATCACTTCTTTCTTGCTCCCAGTCCAAAAACTCCAAGTCCATCTTGTCCAAGATCCACATGGTTTGCATCAATCTCTATGCTTTAATCATCTTCTTCAATTCCATTCAGTGCCACCATAGCAAAAGTCACAGGATCATCATCAAATTCCTTGGTCTAATCAATTTCACCTTGGTTGTCTTTTGCTACCAAAGCTTTTGAGTTTGAATCTTTAATGGGCACTATTCTCTTTTCCTTACTTCCATTTGCTCTGTTTGCCTGATATTTAGCAAACTTGCATTCCCTAGCAAAGTGACCCAACTTCTGACAGTTAAAGCATTCAATCTTTGACTTGTCAAAGGTGATTCCATTTTTAGGCTTGAGGTCTATGTCTTTCCTTCTTTCTCATGAACTTTCTATTCTTGCAAGTTATCATAGCTACTTTACCAGTCTGATGACCTATTTCTTCCATAGCTCATCACAATTTTGCAGCAATCTTCACATCATGATTTCAGCATAGAAGCTTGTTGAGCAAAAGAAAGAACAAAATGATTTCATCTGAGTTAAAAAGATTAGAGTTTCTTTCAACGTGCTGATGAAGCTGAGCATTAACCCTTTGGTGATTATTTCAGATTTATCACACGGTACTTTGTCTAGATCGACTGCCTTGAGTTTTCAGCAGACAAAAGCTTATACTTTGTGAATTTGAACTGAAGCACCCTTGCAACTCATGCTCTAACACCTTCAGGTTGTTATAAAGATCATCAAAGTCCAATTCATCGAATCCAGTTTGTCCTCGTAATCATTGTACAACCACATGCCAAACACACATATGGTAGACTTCTGGAATATTTTGAAATTAGCATCTTCACAGGATACCGACAGCATACAACCTCTAGCATACTAATAATGTTCTAATCTGTCGTATGCTAGTCTAGCTTCTTCTCTGGCTCCAACAACAAAGTCCTCAAACTGTTGTGTCAAGAGATTCTTTCCTGCATCTCTTAGATGCCTTATTACCTCCAAATCGTTGCTTTATAGTCTCCCACAAAACTCTTGGCAGCTGAGCATCATGAAGCTCTAAGAGAGTGTGCTTCTTAGTGTAAAGCTATATGTTGATAGCTTTCTCATTGCTTTCTCCTTGCATTAATGACAACAGAACAATTGAAGTTTTTCGGTTCAGATGTATTGACCTGAGAAGAAGTCTATTTCTGTTGTACCATGTTCACCATTGGTGATTATATCCCATAGGAAAAATGATCAGTAATTCAATATACTGTTCTCATCTCATGCACCATAGTGTCAACTCTACCCTTTTCTTGATGATTGAATCTAGTGCAGTGACAGATAGGCAGGAGGTGGTTTTCAGCCTTCAGACATCTTTATGTTTTTGCAAAGATATCAGATGTCAAATCTTCTGAATCAGAGTTTCCTCACAAGCTCTGATAACCACTGTAGGATCGATGTCTCTAATATGTTGAACCTTTAGCTTGTAAAGGTAGTTACTATAACCGTGGAATAAATCCAAGATAATAACTATGAAACGCTGACACTGAATACTATCAACTATGCGGAATCTAATTGATAATATTAAGAAGAACACACAGCAATAATCAAAAGATTACTTTTATTATCACACCTTGAACCTGCCTAACTTTGCAGATTCCTAAACACTAATAATACTAATCGCTAACACTTCTTCTAAGACTCGTACTCGTACCTAATTATGCCTTCCAAGGGGTCCTTTTATAGACATCAAGGATTAACTCTATTAGGCTTACAACCTGCCATGCTTATCTTCTCCTAATACAACTCGTCATGTATATCTTCTCCTAGTATAATCCTTCTAAAACTCTAAAACTGTTATAAGCAGTACTTTGATATTGCTAACAGTACTTTTCTATAACTAACAGTACTTTAACATAATGAACAGTACTTTGTTATCTGCCAACAGTACTTTACAATATTTCCTAACAGAAGCGGTATTCATTTTCATGAATTGACCAAACATACTCTTAAGCACAATGTTCGAATTTATCAATGAGGTCATTTGAGTTTGTATGTTTTTCATTACAGCATCATTCGCCTTCATGTAAGCTTGAAAATCACTTTGTGCCACAACTTGTGGTTCTAGAGAGCTTCGGTTTGATAGTTGAGCATGATTTGAAATATTCCCCCGTCCCTATGATTTGATTACACACTTGGTTTTTGATTATTTTCCTTGATTTAAGTTGTTTCCTCTTTTGATAATTTCCTTGATGTTTCCTTTCCTGGTGTGTAACCTTTGATTTTGATTAAAACGATTTTTGATTATTTTTGAATGGGAGAAAACCAGGAGGACCCATTTAGATTGCTAGCATAGAAGAGTGGGTCTCCTTGAGGATGATAAACCTTGTTATAATTGTGTGTCATGTGGCGGTGCTGAAACGTATCCTTGAATATTGTCATGATGAGCCCGTTAAAAGTGGTTGCCATCGGGTGGCAGACTCTGTCGTAATAATTGCATCACCACAAGTAACACAAGATTCCTCGACAGCTTTTACAGAAGTTGGAGCTGGGTGGCTTGAAATTGCTTCATCATTGCGGCCAAGGAACTAGTTATGACATTGGTTTGTTGAGTTACTGCATCGGTAAGTTTGGCCATCTCCAAAGAATCAACATTAGTTGCTTTCACTTGAGAAACAATCGGTTTGTTTCTTGAATTCCAAACTCTTGACTTGTTTTCAATGATTTTCAAAGCATCTTGAGTACTTGTTTCCAAAAGATTGCCACCGACGGTAGAATTTAATGAATCTTGATCGGAAGGGTTTAAACCATTATAGAAAGTATCGAGTTGATGTAATTCGGTAAAACTGTGATGAGGGCATGCTCGAAGGAGATCCTTGAATCGGCCCTATGCTTCACTAAACGTTTCCTCAAACTTTTGATTAAAATTTGAAATTTCATTTCGGAGATTTGTTGTTTTCAAGGGAGGAAAGAAATGGTTAATAAATTTAGACACAAGTTCGGCCCAGTGAAGAATAGAACGAGGAGGTTCTTTGCGAGCCAAATCCAGCTGGACCATCGATAGAAAATTGAAAAAGCAAAGCTTAATCGATGTCTCGGCTACATCTTTGTACCTCAACGTAGAAGTAATCTTATTAAAATATCGAATATGAGCATGAGGATCTTCAAAACCGTAGAATTGTTTCGAAGTTACAAGATTGATTAGACTATGCTTGAGCTCGAAATGCTTAGTGGGAATCGGTGGTACAACGATTACCTCCGCATAACCCTCGGTGGGTGCACGGAGCAATTCCGCCATAGTACGTTGATCGGCCATTGTAACTACGGGAACTTCTTCAAGAGCGAACGGTTCGACTCTTTGTTTTGAACGTTGACGATTACGACGTTTCGGATTCGTAGAAGTAGGATTCGTAGAAGATTCACCAACGAATTTTGAAGAACGGGTTTGCATACACTAAAAATAAAATAAAAGAAAGAAAAATATTTTTGTAACCGATAACCGAACAAGTGAGCGGTAGCTCTCTAGAAAAACGAACAAAGAAGCGGAGGAGCGGGTAAGCGCGAAGTGTTTTAAAAACCTTTTCCTTTCGGGTTGATAATCGGATCAACCCTCCTTATACCTCTTTTATAGTTTGTATTCTAAAGGTGAGCCGATTTCACAAGTGACACAACGGTTATTTTTTTGATTATTTGATTTTTTGGTATTTTTGATTACTTGAAATATATTCACAAAAATCAAGAAAATAAAATATTTTTGTATTTTTGTATTTTTATAATAAGAAAATATTCACAAATGAAAAATGATAACTTCACGGGGAAGCGTCTTCAAATACTAATCTTCAAACGGAACACGAAATTCGTTACACACCTCCCCGGCAGCGGCGCCAAAAATTGATTTGCCCCAAACCACACACACAAACAAGTATGTGTAATTAAGAGGCAAATACAATTATAGTATAGTAGTATACGTATTCCAAAATATTGAGGAAGATTGCTTTTGACCAAAGCAATCCCTAAAACCTCCTGGGTCGTTTGTCCTCGGCGAAGTGTGAATAGAAAGTCGGTTTAGTTTGTGATCGCGCAAGTGAATAATTCAAAGATTTGATTTGTTTTCCTATTTCTACACATAGAGACACATAAAGCATGCAAAGAAGAATTAACGATTAAGCAAGTAAGAAATTTAACACAAAACACTACGGGAATAATAAAAACGCGATGAATAAGCAAGTATAACAAAATTAAGCTGTTCGAACGAAAATTTAATTCCTAAACCTTCTAAATATTAAAAGAAAATTTTTAGAAAAAGAAAATTTTTATTTTTATTTTTATTTATTTTTTATGAATTTTTAAAGATTTTAAACTAATAAAATTCAAGAAAAATACTAAAGTTTAAATTAAAAATATAAGAAAAATACCAAAAAGTTGCTTAATAAGTAAAGAGCACAGGAAAATTGCTGGCAAAGAAAATGCTTAAACGAATAAGCCTGAAAAAGCCTAATAAGCACTCGAAGTGCTTATATGAAAAAGAGTCCAAAAAGGTGGTAAATAAATTGCTTGTGCACCTTAGGATGTAAAAGTCCTAAGGGCGCAGTTGGTGTTGGTGTGTGGTATAAAAGGGTTGAGTTGGGAAGAGGTCTTGGGTTCGAGCCTTGCTCACCCAAGACTTCCCTAATTCCCTTTTTTTATTTTTTATTTTGCAAAACTTATTTATGAAACTTGTAAAACAGCTAAGTTTGAATAAGCTCAATTACAATCAAATAAGCTAAAATCACTTTAAAATAAACCTAATAAGCACAGCTGAACAACATTTAAGCAAAATCAATAAACAATAAGCTGAGAAAAGCTCATAAGCATTTTGACACAAAACTGTTTACCAAACAGCCAAATAGGACGTCTAATAAGCAAATCAGAACAAATTTTAAACAAAACAAGAAACCATAAGTTGAGAAAAGAAATAAGCATTTTTTAAGTATGCACAAAACTATTTACCAAACAGACAACTAGGTAACTTTGAGCTTATTTTTAAGTCAACAAACATATTCTTATGGCTTAGTGGCTTATACCACTAGAAAACATGTACTATAAGCTATCTAAATCAACTCTCAAAATTTTATGAAAAGACAAAGACTAAAAAGCTAGCATAAAAACAGATGACTAAATAAGCTTTTAAATCCAAAATAAGCCCTAACTAATCTAGTTTGGCCTATGAACTAAGTGTGCAATCATTTTCAAAGGCTAACTCCAACTCTAACTAGCTTTTTTTGGATTTAAAATGGCCTTAAGGCTGTTTTTATTTGCTGATGCACTTGACACTTTTTATAATCGAATCTCAAAACAAACAATGCAGGCTTAAAGACCTAGTTTCTACATCTTTTAAACACCAAATCCAAGGCAAATTGATTAACAAAACTAGCTAGAACAAAATTAAGCTCAAGATGCTTATGAATATGAGGTATTGACCTTAGATACAAGTAATCAACTCAAAAACCTATTAAAACTTGATTTTACCTAATAAAAAGCATAAATCCAAACCTTATAAACCTAAATATAAAATTTAAATTCAATTTTAACAACCAAATGGCCTTTGACAACACTAAAGTTAGTGTTGTCTTGAACCAAACACCCCTTTAAATTGCTTAAATCCATATTCAGCTTATAAAACTAAAAGTTAAGGCTTAAAATAGCAATACCAGATAATAGACAGCTTATCAAAGACCTATTAAGCATATTTCAATAATCAAATAAGCAAAAACAATAAGCTATTGACTAATGCTAAAAAAAATTGAATTTTCAATTGTTTTTTATCACAGACTTATAAAATGAGATTTAAACAAACACCTGAGTATTTTAATCAACAAACAACTATATTAAGCAATATTAAGCTATTCTAAACAACATTAAGCAGACAATACGCAGTAATAAGCTAAATTGAAAAATTAAGCTTCAAAAGGTAAAAAGTGAACTTACAAAAGCCTTTGCACAAACAAGGCTTATAGCTGCTCTTAGAGCTTATCTTACAGAGCTCTAGCTTATCAAAGATAAGCTAGTAAGGTCATGGAAGCCCTTCCAAATCTAGCTTCCCTTCCAATATAAGCTGAGGTATATTTGGGGAGGAATTTGAGTATTATCAAGCTCGGTTAATCTTTTAGAGCTTAACTGAGTATTTAACTAGCTTATTAGTGATTAGGAAAGCTTATTGAGCTTATAAGAGTATTAAAGAGCTTATTAATCCATAAGAGCATTTAAGGTAAAAACATGATTAAACTTAAACAATAATAAAACTGAACTTTTATTGATTATTTAAACCGAGTACAAGCTTTTGAAAGGGAAAATTACAATAATTGAAAAGCTATAAGCTAAAAAACGTTACAATAAGCTAGAATGACTAATTAAGCTATAACTACCCTAGATGCCTAGTGTGTGTGTGAGATATCTTCCTTTTATAGCTGAGAGGTGAAGGTTCTAGGCCTCTGGACGCTCCTCACTTCTTTAATCTCAGCCATCCACTCATAACCACTCTCATCTTTGTCGTTGAATGCCCTCCACGCATGATTAGCCAATGATTAGCCTTGGAATTGCCAGCGTGGCTCCCAAAGGTGTCATTGCGTGCGTCATTAAGTTTCTAGAAGGGTTAACTTTCAGTTAAAGAGGGTAATTGGGTGCAGGGTAAAGTTGGGGAAGGAGGGTGAACAGTAAAACTGTTCCCGTCTTTTTTTCTTTTCTATTTTGTTGTTTGACTGAGTAAAAAGGGAGGTTTGACTTGGGTCTTTGTTTTATATCAAAGGGTTTGGGCCGGGGTAAAGGATTTGGTCTTGTAAAGGGTTATGGGTTAATATCAAAGGCGTTTTAGGTTATTGGATATATTAGGGCTTTTAGGCTTTTAATATTTAGGGTTTGGGCTGACCCGGCCCAATAAAATAGGCCTGGGTTGGTCCATGGAAGTTGGGTTCGCCTTCAGCCTCGGTTTTTCGTCCTCTTTTCATTTCCGTGCTCGGATTTGTCCGTTTTGTCCTTAATTTGTCCATTTCTTAATATCCGGTACATGCACATACACAAACAAAAAAACAAACATATACATTGTATTTTTCACACGTTTTTTGGTTATTTGGGCTCGTTTTATAAGGTAAAAGGTATGTGTAAAATAGCACATACCAATTCCACTTACGAATAATAAGCGGATGATTACGAATGAACAATGGACCATTCTCAAGCATTGAGTTCAAACCATCCATAAAGCTAAATTGGAAAGAGAATAACATAGTAGACGAGCTAAGCATTGATTTAACCAAACCAAACTTACCCCAAGTGTTCCTAACATAATTAGCAACAACGGGGTAAGCCACTCGCTTACCCAAGAAGAAACCATAAGCAGTATTCACAAACCTTTCAACAATAGCTCGGATCAACTCCCCTGGCACAACAACATCAATCCCATTCCCCCGGTGTAAATAAAGTACGAATATTCACAGCCTTCTTACTCGATTCGCCAATAACATTAACATATGAAGACTTACCAAGGGTTTTTCCAGCCGGAGTAGTTCCTTGTGCAAGTAAAGGTGGGTATGATCCCCCACCTGTTTTCACCGCATTAGTTTGATCCACCAAAGGACTTTGCACTTCCATCGCCACATGATTATCATTAAGATCCTTCTGTGTATTACCATAAGCAACAGTAACGGATGGTACGACACTATCTTTGACAGCCCCAAGATTCGAAGCATTTGTATTCTTCTCCTTTACACCTCACCCCCGTCACTCCCTTTTTGGCTTAAAAAACCACGTTCCATTACCCTTACGTTAAAGATCAGCAAACAACTAGTAGCACATTCACCTTTTAAGATCCCAAACCCAAGAGCGAGATAGCAACAAAAACCCTAGGATAGAACCCTAGAAAGGGTTGATTAGGGTTTACAGATTTGCCAAGACTCGCCCACGAACCATGAAAACAGCAACCAAAACCACCAAACCCTAAAATTATAAAAATCGAAACCCTAACCTCAGTGATCGGGAAGATCAGAATCAGGTATGGATCGAAAGAGAGTATAGTATAGTATAGGGTTAACTCCAAATCAAAACCCTAAACACAAGGAAATCAAACCCTGATTGTGTGATCGTGAAGACCAGAATCAGAGAGGTATCGATTGATGTGGTGGTTTAGGGTTTTCGCCAAAGTCACCAAAAAAAGGGATCTTGAAAATAAATTCAACAATGCAAATTATAAAGTTATATCACCATCTAATAGTTTTTGTTTAGCTTTAATAAATTGAAATAGTGTTTACGTTAAGTTTACCTTTTTTATAATTTTTGCAACGACAATATATATCTATATAGTTTAGTTAATACATAAAATAATATTTATAAGGTTTTAAATCACATATAAATATTATATAAGTGATGCTAAAATATTTTCTAAGGTTCTTACAGTTCAAACGGACCAAAAATGTCCGAAAATATAATTTTACTATTCATGTCAGGAAAATAGCGCAAAATTTTTATATAAAAAGTTAACTAGTTTCTATGATGATTATCTCACAATTTATACACTTTTAGGCTTCGAAAGCTCGCGATCTTTTAGTAAAATATCATTCCGAGTAACATTATAGTTTTATACTTAAGCCGGTTCGGACCCGAAAGCCCTAAAAAATGTATTTAAAAAACTTATCAGAATGTGTAATTTTTATAAAAACAGTTTTTATATATATACTAGTATCTTGTAAAATCCATATCTTTATCGTTTTAAGTCCGTTTTTCGCGTTCTTTATATGCATGAATCCTCTTAAGACGTACTATCATATTATTAAGGTTTTACCTTGCCTAGAAATTCATGCCAAAACAGTAAATACAAAATGTCCCAAAATAATTTTATATTTACTTTTGATTTATGATTTTTACCATGTTATAATTACTACAAGTCCACTAGATTTACTAATACAACATCCTTTGTATATTTAAATTCCTCTAATTTACAGTCGTTTAATTTACTTCCATTTCATAGTTAAATGTCAAGAACAAAAAAAAAATAAACTATAACTTATATAAACTAATTTACCATAACAATAATCAACAACTAGTTATATAAATTATCCAACACTTGTAGTATATCAGAATGAGTGTTTTCCATAGTTCTAACATATTTGTAACATAGTTTTACCATGTGTATACATTTGCTTGATTATGTATAAACCTTAGTTTTAAATGTAAACTTTATAAAATAAAAACTAGATGGTGATTTAACAAGATAATAAATATGTATACATGAAAATAATAGAAATGAAAGTATGAGAAGCAATGATAAACCTTGAATGTAAGATGAGGATGATAAACACACTAAACCTATGCAAACCATTTGTTTGTAAACTAACCTAAACCCACTTGTATGTTCTTGTAATCTTGCTTTAAAATAAAAACAACTTGTTTCTTGTTGTTGCTATATGGAGCCGGACACAAGGAGGGTAAAAGAGAGGATTTGTGTGTTTATTACTTTGTGAATGAAGTTTTGAAAGACTTTGCTTATTATATCTATATATTATGATTGGGATAAAACGACGTAGTATTACGTCGCTTGCTACAGTGTTTTCCATTGGGCTCCCGATTTGGGCCAGCCCATTTAGGAGGTTTTTTTTTTCTTTTTTTCTCTCTTTAAGTAGGCAATATAAAAAAAATGCTCGACGCAAAATAGGAAAAAAAATTACAAAAGTATTGATTTATTTATATCAAAAAATACCCGCGACATGAGGCCCAACACATAAACCCATATAGAAAAAAAAACTATTAAACATGAGACCGAAAAATAAACCCGCAAAAAATAAAAAAAAAACAAAAAAAAAACATAAAGCCTCGCAGCAACGCACTGATTTATTCAGATCAAAAAATACCCGCGACATGAGGCCCAACACATAAGCCCATATAAAAAAACAAACTATTAAACATGAGACCGAAAAAATAAACCCGCACAAAATAAAAAATAAATAAATAAATAACGTCTCGCATCAATGCGTGAGCAATCATGCTTTTATTATATACATATACTATGTGTGAAATAAAACTATGTCGATTTGACATAGTTGCTACAGTGGTGCTACAGTAACCGGCCCATTGGGCTCCTACTTTGGGCCGGCCCATTTGACACTTTTTTTTTTGGTTTTTCTTTTTCTTTAACGAGGCAACTTAAAAAAAAATTGCTCGCCACAAAATCGGAAACAAAATTACAAAAGTACTTATTTATTCAGATCAAAAAATATCCGCGACATGAGACCAAACACATAAGCCCATATAAAAAAAAGAAACTATTGCACAAAAATAATTTAAATTTTTTTTTTGCTCGGCACAAAATAAGAAAAAAAATTACAAGAAAAAATTTGTTCAGTACAA